>QWTY01062173.1:0-11758 GCA_008033365.1 Pseudorectes ferrugineus
TTTTGTCCTTTTGCTCCTTGATTTCCAGGAATTCCAGGAATTCCCTGAGAAGGAAAAAGAAAACCTTTTAAATATATGGAATAATTTCACCAGAAATTTTTCAGCATTTGCCTAAATGATTTGGGTTCAAAATATGGGCAGGGAAAAGAAAAAACAAAACAAAACCCAAAAAACAAACAAACAAAAACCAAACAAACAAACAACAACAACAAACACGCACACAAAGAAACAAGAATAACAAAATCCCTCCAAGCAGCAAAAACACGTAGGAGAAAGAGCTCCAGCTGGAAACATGCAAACTTATCTGGGGATACAGTGAAACACTAATGTTGAGTTGTTCCCCACTGCTTTTGTTGCAGGAGTCCATGTCTGCTGCTGGGCAGGCTCACATGCCCTTGCTTGCCCCAAAACCCTGACCGACACAGGGAAAGAAACCACTTTACATTATCTGTAAGATTTCCCACATAAGTTAAAGCAAAAGGCTGGTCAACGGGACCATCAGCATGACAGATCATATATTCTCATCTAAAATACAGTGATTTTAAAGAGACAGGTACAATTTTATTTGATGTATACTAGCTTCTACCTCCATAAATACTTGAAGGTCTCTGCCATTCCCTCAACATCATTGCTCATTCAGCTCTACAGTATATATCACATTTTTCTTACAGAGATCATTTAATTGAACATGATTCAGGTTAAAACAAAACTCCGCATATGCTTAAAGCAGAAGTCTACATTCAGTTAGTCTATTTTTTCTCTCAAGTTAAAACTATTCAGATTTGTTGGACAGACAACATTCTTACTTGTACCATAATTAATCTGCAGCAAGAATTTGGCTTACAGACTTTACATTTTAATCTAATATTGAAAATAATATGTTGCAGTGAAGACAAGAGGACTGTTCTAGACACCACCAAAACCAATGCATTCTATGGGAAAAAAATAGCATGAATGTAACAACCATAACCCAATCGTCTCCATATGGATTACATCTGTGCAAAAGATACTTCCATTGCTTTGCACTTTACACCCACTTTTAGTAAATAATGACCCCACCAAGCAGAAACAGTTCATTGGTCAATGGCATACGAGTTAACAATTACATCCTGACCATTTTACAGACCATCAAAATTCTAATGTATCTATCATTAAAGGAAGAGATCAAATACTGTAATAAAAAGAAGTTGAAAATAATGCCTCATACTGAGGCTTTCACTCCCATTATATCACATAACTTTTCTTAACTTTTGTACAAAACCTTCTTAGATCTTTTGCACAAATAATGAGATAGGAAATAGGGCATGTTTGTCACCACATTTAGGAACTTCCAGACCTATCTGTGAGTTCTCAATATAATTATTTAATATAATTATTTAATATAATTATAATGTTTAATAATGTAGTTATTTCTGTAGCTGTAAAATATAAAACCAAATTATGAGTGTCTGTACCTGTAATATAAACCAGAATTTCAGATATGCTGAAAAAACATCCCACTAGGCAGCAACCTTCTTGTCCTGAATGTACCAAAGCTTTCCATAGTTACATTTCTATGCAATTTGGAGGGCTCAGAGAAGACAGTTCCACACACTTATTCAACACAACAAATGATTTACCATGATATAAGCATGCCTAGAAGAAGAAACACAATGTCCTGCTGAGCTGTGTTGATCTTTCTTGGTTAAAACAAATTGCTGGTACAAGAAATTTACTTTTATATCAATGACAAAGAAAGACAAAACTCCAAGAACAACAATTGTAGAACTAAGTCATATTTCCTTGCCCCCTCCTCCACCTGTCCCTTTTTTTTCCCCCTTCTGACTGATCCTGCGCTACTGAGGTACGTGGAACTTAGGCCCTTAAGTCAGTGAGAGCTGGTCCAGACCTTAAAATTCTCTTATGGTTCATTGACATTCACTCAGCTAAGAATGAATCTATCGCTTATGCTGATGTAAGTGATTTCCAGAGTACGTGGGGTGGAGATTTTCAGTTACTCTCCACGTGTTAGCTGGCATAAAAGGAGGAGAATGAAGTGGCTAATTTGGTCATAAAAAATGAGTATTTCCCACGAGTTATTTTTCTATATAGCTTCCATGGTTCAATAATTACAAAGACTAATTTCTGTAGGATCAGCTCCAGATTACCTGCAAAATTAAAATTGGTTTCCTTCTCATTATCTATCCCAATCTATTACTTCTGTTTACATGGATAATCTCTGGTTATGCCAATTAGAATTATTTGAACCTTCTCAGAAGACAAGGTTAAAAGGTTGTTTAGATATCAAGAGTTTCTTACCTAACTTCTAAGTCAAAAGCTAACTCAAGCTGTGGAAATGTGTCTTGTTCCCAAACAGAGATTTCATATGCAATACAAATCCTCAGAATCTGAGCATATTTTTTTTTTTTAGCCCCATGAGTAATAAGACATTTTTAATAGGAAGTAATGTTTAATAAGATGACATAACACTAACTAAACTGTCAAAGAAACCTTACTTTAATTATGAAAAAAATGCATTCTTACTTTAAAGTATGAGGCAAAGCAATTATTTTTACACCATTTGTAAGACAAAGATTGAAATTTTTTGAAGAGTATATTGCAAATAAAATTATCACAAATGCCTGTGTTTAATCAAAACTTAATATGAAACACATTCATCATGCAATTTTTCTACCACTAAGGGAAAAACAATGTTTGGAACTGCTACAAATGGGAAAACTGCCACCCACTGGGAGTAATAGAATCAATGCTGTGGAATAATTCATGATTCACTGGCCTATAGAAAAAAAACCTGCCTTTGGGGATGTCCTTTGCAAAGCTACCAAGCACATTTTGTTCACATAAAATATGAAAAGGAGTTATAATTCTAAAGTTTCTTTTTCCTTGCCTTTCCCAAAAACGCATGTTAAATGGTTTGTATATATCACATATGCAGTTATAATACCAATACAAAGTAGCATTACATTTCTAGCCAGAATAGCTAAAAACCAAACCATCTCCTGTGCTTTACTGATTTCTGTCCTTATATGAGTTGGAGCATTTCTATACTTCTGAATCAGTTAATTTGATCCCCTTTTTCTTTTACATCAAACTTCATGTAAGGTTTATTCAGTGTTTCTTCATATTTAAAAATTAAGTTAATCACAAGCACTGCCTCAGTTCTTTCAGCATCATCAATCCAACTCTGTCAATTACCTTCACTTCATTCCAATGTCCTTCCTCCTTTATTTGAAATTTTCCCTTAAATGGGAAGTCTTCCTTACCCCATAAAAGCCTGTAATATTATTCATTATTTTAGCCTTAATCAGCAAGAGCTATAATCACATGAAATTTAAAGCCAGCAAGATAGTCTAGCAAATCTAATTCCTTGGTTTAAAACCATGTTTAATCTAAAAATTCTCAACTGCAGTTTTATCACACACTGCTGAGTTTGTGCCTAAAAATTAATGTCATTGTGTACCTGTCTGGCAGCTAACCAAGATTTTTTGAGACTGGGTAAGAACTGCTGTCCTTACTCTTTATTCAGCCTCTGTTGCTTGTTTAATCATGTATCTTCCACCCTGTGTCACCTATGTGTACCTAGAAGCCTGTCAGCTTTCTAAAGTCTGGTTGTGCCTGGGAAGGCTTTGCAGGGTAACCCCAGGACCTAAAAGTGACACTTGAATGCCATGTAAATAATTGAAATAACCTCTAGTGTCACTGAAGGTGCTGTGGGATAGCAGATCTACCTTTTGAAAAAGATGTCACTCTGCTCTAAAAACTGTCGTGCATGTCAGATGCTGCAGTTGTCCTCATACAACTCCAATGGCTCTTGGTGGCAATGCCCAGGCAGCCAAATCCCACACACCTTGATGTCCACTTCTGTCTCAACATCATCGCAAAACAAAGCTCATCATGGTATGCAACTAAATCCCTGGATGCCGTCCTCCTCAGCTGCAGCCTGCACAGCTGGGACTTCAGAACACCCAAAAGCATTAATTTGTTTCTATTGTGATGATGAACCTCAATTATGACAGTTATAAAATTCAGTATACATATTCTTTTTTATTCCAGTTTCAGCAATTTAAATAAATCTTCCATTCTTTGATAATATCTGGCAGATAGAATGGATTTAACTGTAAGAGGAAAATGTTTTCACAATCCCTGGAAAAATTTTCTTGTAGCTTTCATTAATCATGAGGTGTCTATTTTTGTTTTGGATTATATTAAACAGATGGATTTTCTTCCATGCAGCCCCACAAAAAAATCCATTAAGGAAATTGCCTGGGGCCTTATATACAGTTTAACTAGATGTAGGCCTTTTTACTTAAGACACAAACTACAGTTCTCAAAATATTTCCCACTTTTTCTAGGTAGTACCAGGATTATTTGCATCCCCCTCATGTTTAACTTTATGCTTGCAAACAGTAGAAGACACCATGCAGAAGACCTTTGTCTAGAAAAAACCAAAACCTATTTTAGTCTTAAAATGAGTATATATTAGCTTATTTCTATTCTTTATTTTCTGCTACTGTCTTTAATATTTCCCATTTCTTCAGTGCCTGGTAGGACAGGATGCCCTATTATGGAAAGTATGAATTTCTAGGCTACAGGTAACATATCCATAATCATAAAATTTTATCTCTTCTCTGGAAGATGTGAAATTATTGAGTATTTCCAAAAGCTCTTCTGCTATGAGCAAACTGCTTTGCAGTCAATTCCCCAGGTAGATGTAGAGAACATTAGTATAACTCTCTTTATTATCTTATTTTCTTCTAATAAAAAGATAGCTTTTCCAGCATATATGAGTTCTCTGATTTTAGCTTTTCTAGCATATATGAGTTCTCTGATTTATGTTTCAATCAAATGGTTCCTTCCACTTTGAAAAATCTGCAATTCTGATTCTGGGAAGACCCTGAAGGACATTACATGAATTATAGCCATAGAACAAGATACACAAAAGATATTTATCTATCTATCCACATGTTCCCATGATCCCTTTGAACACCTGAAAAATACAACTCTTTATGTATTACTGATCCTTACTTGAAAAAGCCTACTTGATGATACATGAGAGATTTACTGGCGGCATGCACAAAAGTACAAGTCAAGACATAATTTGGATGCAAGTCCAACAGTCAAAACACTTTTTAAAAGATTACAGCAAATCCTTGATAATCCTAATAGAATGAAAGACACAAACCAAATTTGGATAATGTATAAAACTGGAAAAGAAATTCAATGAAGCTGAATCTGCTACTACTGAGTAGTTGCAATTGATGAAAGAAAAAAAGGGGCTACATACAAAGAAGCATTCCCACAGACATAATGACTACGCACCAGACTAGCATAGCAGCTTTAAATTAGGTTCAGGAAAGGAAAAAGCATTACCAAGATCTTTGCAGTTATAAGACCACAGTTTTCAAACACTTCTTTGGCAAATCAGTTATTAGCAATAAAACACATATGTTAAATGTGGAACAGAGTGACCCTTATTGCATTGCCAACAACACAGACCTTGGAAAACTATAATCTGAAAGCTGGAAATACTAATAGAAAATGAAAACTCTGTATATCTTGTCACAGGCTGAAATTGGTGTTACTCTTGTTTCTTGTAAAGAACGCTCAAAAGAATATGAGCATCAGACTTGCCAAATCTTCATGGATCCAAAGGTGGGCAGACAAAATTGAACTCCCAGCCCTGCTGGTGACACCATGATGCCCTCCCTCTGCCTATCACGCTAGCACCAGCCTTAGAGACTGTGAAAACCCACATCCAATCTGTCTAGAAATCTTACAGACTTCTAAACGCTGACAAACTGACCCATGTTTGACACTTGCACTTAAACACACTGATACTAAAGCAGTTACATGCCTGCAAAATGCTTTAAAATTTCTCCACCACTTAAATTACGGAGAAAAACTTATGATGGGTCACAGCACTTGAGCACCTTGCACACATAAGACAGGGCAGGCTGAGGCCAGCAGAAACTCCCCGAAGGGCACTCACCGAGTGCTGCTCTGCTCCTTACACCCAACACATAACCAAAGAGTTCTGTTCACACAGGTCACAGTGATGCAGGACAGAGTTTTCAGCCACATCCCTTTCCCATAGTAAGGAACCACTCAGTTAAATAAGCAATGAGTAAGTTTAACAACAAATCATGCTTCTTTTATTTATTTTTTTTTTTTAAATATGGTGGATTCTGTGAAATTGGTCACAGAATGCAGCAGAAGAAAACAGTAAAACTGTGTTCCAAAAGGGATTGTAAAATTCCTACAGAATTGGTCCGTTGATGGCTATTAAGCAGGATGGGCCAGCCTGCATTTTTGGCTAAGAAAGTCCCAAAAGTTCTGACAATCTGGCAGTAAATAACAGGTGAAAAAAAAATCATTTTCTACATACTCCTACCCATTCCCAGAGAAAAAGTTCTGTGATAATTCCTTTAGTCTTTGTCTGTTTGGCAGTTGTTACCTGTTTAAGAAATAGCTAAGAAAAGTTGGAACAAAGACTGGGACCAAACCCTTCCAGAGCACAAAGAAAGAAAATCACACCTTGACTCACTCAGCAATCACTAAGACTAAATTTATTTACTAAAACTAACTACTAAAGCAAAAATTAATTTGCACAATAAGAGGCAAAGGTTGCTTCTTAAAATGGTTTAATAATATTAGCAGAAATAATAGTTAAATCTTGCAAATGGATTTAAATTCACTCTGATTAAAGATCATGGTGTTTTGTTTTGCTTTGTTTTGTTTTGTTATGGATGAGAAGCCAGACTGTATTCTGACAAGACTTTCCATAGCTTCAACTCACAGTAATTTTAGTATGTAAGGATTAAAAAAATGAAACACGTACCATACCAAACTTCCCCTAATTTTCTAGCACTATATTTACTTGAGGTTCTGAGACTTGAGTATTAGTATTTACTATTTCATGTTTAAAGCTCTTTGTGGACAGGAATAATGCAATGCTATTGACCACAAAGGTCACACAGAAGAAACACAAGTAACTAATTACTTTGACAGCCCAACTACCACTTGAACACAAAACTAACAAAGAAGCCCTGCTATAAGTTGCTTGCTTGTTTTTCTCTTGCGTATTTTCTGGAGGGCTTCAATTAAAATAACTTTAATTAATCCAAATATCTAAACTGTCTAAGACCATCAGAACAAAAATGACCAACCCATCATTGAATACGTGTCTTCTATTTGAGATAAGTATTTAATGATGGATTGAATGCAGATATCATTTTCACTGTAGAAAAAATCATATCAAAGAAATAGACAAAATATATCTACTTGACTATATGAGGTGAAATGAAAACCATTCTGGGTAATTCTCAGAACGCAGGCTGTAGATTTGATGCCAGATACAGCAATTAGAGCTCTGAAGCAGTTACAGCTAGAGGGCTTTGTATCACCACCCTGACCACAATTCTCAAGGAGGCTGTAACTCAGACCTTCTGAGGACTCAGGTACAACAAATTTTTTCTCTGGCTTCTCCCATGTTGAAGAAGAATGATGACTAGCTAGAAAACTGAGTACACTGTTACTACTCTGTTGAAGTTGGATCAGAGGAAGGAAAGTCAAACATCCTTTTAGTAAACCTCTTTCTACTTGTGGTTAAGTAACTTACCATAAACATGTTGAGAAGGATAGAATAGAACAGTAATGTGTAAATCAAATCAACTGAAATAATAAATATTTATGTCTGCTACATTCTAACCGAGTGTCTTCTTCGTTCAAAGTCTACTCTCTATGTTTGGTTTCTAAGTATAGTAATTAGCTGGAGGAAGTTCCTGTTTGGTCTTCAGAGTTACTGGAAATCCCAGCAGATATTTACCTAAGTCATAAAATGTAAAGAAGAAAATTGTATGGCAAGAATAAGAGGAGATGTTGCTCTTTAAAGTTTAAATCAGCACATGTGAAACAATGATTACTGGAAGTATAAACATCAACTTTCCTGGCACTAACATGTCAGATGCCAGCCCAATATACAACATATACCTGTCCAAACATTCTCTTCAAGCCTCTCCTTCTTCAGAAAAGTCTTTCTTGGCTGAATGAAATTAGCACACAAGTTCAGGAATTCTCTAAATATTACTACTGACATCAGGTGGATCGAAAAGAATGCAATTGAGTCCTTTTTTAAATATCACAGGTCAAAGGAAGTGAATGTTGAGCACTTCAGGCATACTTTATTCCATTTTACCATTTAACTTTCAAGATCTTTACTAGCTATTCTCAGCATGGTGAACTAACTAATTACAGACACATACACACACACATTATATTGCTTTAATTCTTTAATTTAAGCCAATTCAGCAAACACACTTTTAACTGATACTTGAGAATAAAGAAATTTCTAATAAAGAACACAAGATCAATTTACAGTTGTGTGGATTTGTCCCTTCAACTTTTCAAAAATCTACGTTGGAACAAGTCCAGCAATTTTTTAGAGTGTCTTTTTTTCAGTCCAAGAAGTAGTACGTTAACTAATATACTTGAAATGTATCAGTACATCATTTGCTCAAAGTAACAAAAACAACTCATCAGAAATGTTTTTGAATGATAATCAGTTGTAGTAAACTGATGTTTTCCCACTTAAAAACACATTAAGCCAAATTGCATAGCTATAATGTTAAAATGCTGAAAAGCCAGTTTCTGTAGAAAAATCCATTGCAATATTAATACCAAGAAAATCTAGTTTCTGGTACTGATAAAAAAGGTAGTGATGTTTGTAAGCACATGCATATCACAGTCTCTGCAATCTATGTGAAGGCCTCCAGTTTCGTAAATGCACAAGCATTTAAACAGGCAAACATTTAAATGTATTTTTGGGGAATATTACCGTGAGAGAATATACTGGATGTGTAATGAATACATCCATACCACCAAGTTGATTCACTCTTCGTTTCAAACCAGATCCCTAGACTCCCTCTAAGCCAAGCTGAAAACATGACAGCTAAAGACTCAAGCTACGCATCATCATTCCCTCAGTGGGAAAAAACAGGTGGAACATGTGTCTTACTGTAGACAGAATAAGATTATGCCAAAGCATAATCTTCTGGCAATTAAAGCTGACTTTCTAGTACAGATAACCAAGATGAATAATATTGAGCTTAAAGTCTCTACATGAAAATTTCCAATAAATACCCCAAATTATTTTAATGCATAGAAGAAATCAGACTCTTCAGAAGAGCCTTTTTTGTGTATAAATGGGTCTAGCTCATTGGAATCAGTCATGGAATACAAATAAATCATCACTACCTACCACTAATTTTGTGCTTAGAAGATAGTTACTGCACTCTTAAAGAAAGCTGCACCTTTAAGTGCTCACTGCAGGACAATTCTTTCAGAATCATACTGTTTTAACATTCTCTTTCAGTTAATAAAAGATTAACAAATCATTAAGAGAGATTTTAACAAATGACAAGCACCTGTTTATTGTAACACAGCTCATCAAGTTGGTAGAAAAATTTTAAATTGGTACAACACATTTGTTAGAGGTATTTCTATCTCTGTGTTCACAAAACAGCAGCAATAGGGGAGGAATGCTGGCATCTAATTTGTATCAGCGTATGAATTAATAAGAAAACTGCCAGGGTAGCCATAAAAAGGTCACTACAGCATACAAGCAGAAAACAGAGTACTCTGAGTACAATTTATAACTATTTATAGCATATGCCATTCATGCCCACAATGGGTTTACTACTAGAACTCCTTTCACATTTCCTTACAAATTTTAAGACTTTCCTTTTGTTAACATTGCATTTATAAAATAGTCTTAAAGAAAGACTATTTTAGGGTGGCAGGGCATGCCACCTCTTCTCTACATGATTTTCCAAAATTATCAAATTTAAAATGGCACTAACTGAAAAAAAAAAAAAAATACTTTCCCAAGTCTCTGTAGACAAAACAAAAACAAAAAAGATACTATAATTATAGCAAATTAATATAATTAATGTAATTGCACTGTGTGGGGATATAAATTTAAAAATTAGAAATCATGATGAACAGGCAGAAATTGTGAATTAGATGGGAGAGAACTGTTAGCTTTACAACTGAGAGAAGCAGGCATTATTTCCCAAGCTGCATTAGGTTAGTGGGTCCAAGTTTATTACAGCATTTACTGTGGCCCCAGTCCAGACTGAATTCAATGGGAATCTTTCCATTGACTTCAATACGCTTTGGATCACCAACTATGCTGTCATGTCTTGTATCATTTTTGTCAACTGGGAATAATAAAGGAACTCAGATTAGCCTGCCTGAAGTTCTAGAAGTCTTTTAATGACCTGTTCCACTACAGCACTATTCTCGTATTTATCTTCTTAACAGCAATTAACTCTTCTGTAATTATAGTATGGAATGAATTTAATTAAAATAACTTGTCAGTCAGAATGAAGATAACCTAGGTTGAAAATCTGCTCAAAATACATACAGCTACCTAGAAGTTATACTTGACAGAAAAACCTGCATTCAGCCTAAAAAACATGTTTGAGCTTACAGCACTATGTAATTAACAAATGATTGCTGAAAGTATTGTGTGGTCAAAGCTGTCATCTCCCCCTTTCTCAAGTGAGAACAAGACTAACAACATCTGTTATGTAGCTCAAGCACTCAGAAAGTCATCAGCAAGACTCTGCCCTGTCTACTTCGACAATTTAGATATTAGAAGAAGGAATAAAGAAACAATACTAAAAAGTGCATTGAACTAACCAAACCTACTTGTAAAGAAATAATGATGTATGGCGTATGCCTACCAAAATCATCACTATCAGCCGTTTATGTATTAAAAAATCACCCCACCCAAATAACAATTTATTTTTTCATTTACAGGTAAAAGGCAGAATTTTCAAAAAAGAAATAGGTGTTCTTTTGCGCAGAGAAAATGCTAGTCCTTACATCCCTTATGACTGTAATGCTGACACCTTTGAAAAGCAGCCCATCAGAGTTCAGCTCCTACTATCGAGGCATCTCAGGCTAGTAGAAAAGCATGAATATCAGATCAGAAACTAAAAATTTTGATAGACTCACACCAACCACTTTGTTGAGTCTCCTGATCATTTTTCTCTTAAAAACAGACATAATTTCTCTTAAAACTCATAATTTCCTCTTAAATGTAGGAAATAATTTCTTTTTTATATACTACTTACAAAGAGAGCACTATTTTATAGCAGTGCCTAATTTAAGGTGATATAAAATCTGAATGAGTATTTAGTGCTCTGTGGAATATTTCCACAAGTAATAAATTCATACAACACATGATCTTTTGAGCACTGGAAATACAACAGGATCTTTATGCTTTAATCTATGAAGAGATTAAAAGTAGAAATACAATGATCAGACTAGGTGCATAAAAAATAAAGTACCACTTTCAGAAAGGAATTTTTTTCACAAGGCCTACTGTGCAGATATACAATAGAGTTTTTAGGTTTGCTTTTATCCTAACTGTTTCATAACTCAGTATGTAAATGCAAATACAAGATACAAATGTTGAGTAAATGGCATCTTAGTACCTAAAATTGGTACAAACCAACATAACATCAACATAAGGTTGTCAGAGACTGAAAATAGTTCATGCCTCAAACATTGATATAAAGTTTTAAAGAAGCTACAACCACAGAAACCTCCTTGAAGAACTTTGGACTGTAAGTCAAACTACTGAGATTAGATAAAGGGAAAACCCATTCTTTCATCAACCTCAGGCCCGGGGAGAAACAAACAAGTAAACAAAGAAGAGAATGTGAGCCAAACCCAGCAGCCGTGCTAAGAA
>QWTY01062189.1:0-18530 GCA_008033365.1 Pseudorectes ferrugineus
CCCCTCCCCCCCCCTCCCCTCCCTTCCCTTCCCTTCCCCCCCCGGGCTGTGCCGGCTGCTGAGGGGGAACGTCCATTCCAGAGGGTCCGGCTGGAGCCGCCGCCGCCCCCCGCGGTGCAGCCGGAGGAGGTGATTCCGCACCTTCACTGTCCCTCGCTGGAGCACTTCAGAGACAACTACCTCATTCCCCAGCGGCCTGTGGTCCTGGAGGGCGTCATGGACCACTGGCCGTGTATGAAGAAGTGGAGGTGAGAAGTTCCTTCCCTGTCCAAGTAAAGGCACAAGGCACGATCGTTCCCTGTGATGGCTATCTTGATGCTCGATAGAGCAGCAGAGACCTTCACAGAGGATGGATACCGTGGGTAGTGCATTTTGCTAGCAGCACTGTCCTACTGCTCTGTGGAAGTTGTTTCATAGATGAGGGAAGCTCTTCATAGCATTCAGGGCATCACACGGCAGATGCTGGACTGTCTTGGGGCAAAGGTGACCCTTTGCCCAGCCTCTGGTTCTTCATGGGTGAAGGCCGCCCTCTGCCCAGCCTGCAGCCGTCCCAGGAGCCCAATGGGAACCTGGGAAGTCACCAGAAGTGCACATTGCAAAGTGCCAGTGAGCTGCTCACAACTCAGTGGATCTGTGTCACACACACATCAGTGGTTTTTACCCCTTGGAACTTGCCAATAATTAGTGCAATGGAAGGTGAATTTCAGAGCCATGAGTAAGCATGATTGACTTTTTCATTCATGAATCCAAGCACTGATGTTTGTTCAGTGTTGTGTTTGAGTGCTGAGTTTCAGACACCACTGTGCAAGACTAACAGCATTGTGCTGCCTGGGTAATGCAAGCAATGGTGCCCACATTTCCAATACTGAGCATCAAGTATTTGTGAGGTGAAGGTCATGATTCCCTAGAAAAGGGGAAAAACCACTCATGCTTAGTTTGAGTAATTGCTTTAGTTCAACAACCAAAGGTAAAATTAAGTGAACACACTTGTTATAGGGATTTTATTCATTTTTGAGGGAAGGTACTGCACTGGTTAACTTTAGACACTTAAAAAGATTAACTTCTCCTTTTAATTAATACCATTGTCCATGGAGAGATGTATTTCATCCATCAAACTAATCCCTCTGGCTATAATTGGGATGGGTATTATTGGCACCCGTATAGACACTGACAGAGAGTTGATCTAGTATTACTGACTAAAAGGTACAACATTTTATCAAACGTGGCAGCAGGCAGCAAAAAGATTGGCCATCCCTTGCCAAGAGACAGTAACAGCTTAAATCATCTTAGTTTGGAAGGAAACAACTGAGGCAAACAGGCTTTTAAACCAAAACAAAACAGACAGTTGTGGGGTCATGTACACACAAACCTGCCTGCTGTTTTCCTTGTTGCTTGCACCCTTTTCTTCTGTCTTTTTCCTCTGATTAGTTGGGTTGAGACAGGAGAAGCTCAGGCTAGTAGAATTTTATTACCCAACAAGACTGATTTGGATTGATTGCCTTACATTCAAAATTAGTACGAGCAGTATAGAAGGTAATGGAACTTCCTTTATTTCAGTGTGGACTATTTCTGTCAAGTCGCAGGGTGCCGCACAGTCCCTGTGGAGTTGGGTGCTCGGTACACAGACGAGGAATGGTCTCAGCAGCTCATGACTGTCAGTGACTTCATCAGCCAGTATATCATGGATGAGGTCTGTTACACTTGTTTGTTTCATTTCCAAACACAGCAGCGTGGTGCTGGTACAGACAACAGTTCTGCTTACAACAAACATACTCAGAGGTGATGTCAAGGGAGGGGATGTGCTGTAAGCACAACTCTGAATTAAATGGTTTTACATATTTTCAAGACCTGAAGCTAGGAATAACTATTGCAACAATAGGTTTGATTTTTACCTATAATCAAATGTACAGTGGCTGGAATTTGATGAATAAATACATACATACATACATACATACGCAGCAAAAACATGACTGGTGGAATCTAAGGATAAGGGATCCTCAGCCAGCAGTGTTGTTCCTCTTTCTCATTAAACTATTTAGTGAGATTTAGGATCAGATCCAAATTTACATGCCATGAGGCAGAAAAATACAAAGTTGATTAGCATATGGAATGTCCTTTTGCTTTCACAGATGAGTATCCCAAGCCCCCATTTCTGTTTCCTGGCCTTCTGGCAGGAAGGACCATGTGCCATAGCAACCTTATCTGTGGTGCGCCCTGGAATAGAGTATGGAAGTAGTTCCAGGGCATGAGAACTGGTCTGTGTGCCAGCAAGGTCTGGCTAGAAAGATGCAGGGCATTGTCAGCTGTCAAGACTCAATAGGGAGTCCCAGCTTCCTTCAGTAACTCGAGCTGGATGATTTATTGATTGTGGAGACACACCTACACTCTCACAATTTCAATGGAGCTGTAAATTGCTATATCTGAAGACCCTTATACTATTGAAATAGTTATAGTACTCTGAATAGGACACTGGAAATGGATGTTACCTATAAGTAAATTCTATTCACCTGTAACTAAATTAACTCACTGTCTTACCTGTATGTTACTGTGTTTTGTCTTTCTCTGCTGTCATTTCAGAACAATGTAGGATACCTTGCCCAGCACCAGCTTTTTGATCAGGTAAAAATTAGTGAATGTTTTTATCTTCCTACAGTCATGTGTTCGTTTTGTAGCACAAGTTGTCTCTGAAGATGTTGACTGTACTAGATTGAAGTGCATATGGAGAATTCACAGTAATTCTTAAGTTTCTATTCCCACGATTTGAAGGAACAGAGGGAGAGGTTTATTCCATTTGGCTGCAAGACATGGAAACAAAACCCTTTTGGGATGAAGACATTCAATCCTAGTGCTGTTTCAGTACAATGTAGCATATACTTAGGGGGATATTACCTGGAAAGCCCATTTCCTCAAAGACTATGTAAGTCAGGGAAGAAATTTGGACAGGAAACAGTCTTCAACATTGATATGTTTACCATAATCTGAAATGTCATTCAGAGCTTAGGTTGGTGGGAGACATAAAAAGGAATCTCCCAGAGAAGAAAGCATAGTATAGAAGAGATCAGCTGCTCCTTTTCCATGAAGAGCAAACATACTTACTCTTGTGGGTGTCTGGTTTCTGCAAAAGCAAAGGTTCTCTAAAGAATGAGGAAACCCCTTTCTTTCTCCCACTTCCCCTTCCAACAGAACTGCTCACTAGAACAGAAAGTTTGAGAACATTTCCTGCAGATTCCTAGCAGGTCAGCTACTTTTCTCCTACCCTTGCTGGACCAGCCAGTCATTTGTTTTCTTTGTGTCCAGCCTTGCTCATCTGTTCTATGAATTACATATTTTGGCAAGTCAGCACATACCCTTTTTAATGTTTCTTTCTTTATGGAAATAGATCCCAGAACTGAAAGAAGATATCAGTATCCCTGACTACTGCTGCTTGGGGGAAGGGGAAGAAGACGACATCACCATTAACGCTTGGTTTGGTCCAGGAGGCACAATCTCACCTCTTCATCAGGATCCTCAGCAAAATTTTTTAGCCCAGGTATGTACTCTAGTTACTCTGCACATGCCATTAATGCAATACTTAGAGAAAATGCTTATGGTATGTGTTAGAGACAAGGGGAGCAGACAACTTGAGGAATAATTGAAGGATAGAGAACATGCAGATACTATTTTGCTATTTTATTGCATTTGTCACTACTGCAACTTAATACTGAACGTAATCTTGTAGACCACAAGTGTTGCTCATTGAGAGAGACCATTACTTATTGTTTTACAGATGATAGATAGAAATCATAAGAAGCAGCTTTTCCAAGGTCACATGGAATTTGTAACGGAGTTGGGAAGAATCTGGATCCCGTCACGTTGTACTAAGGAGTTTCTTTTTCTGGTGTCGTGGTTTGACCCCAGCCAATCCCCAAGCCTCATGCAGGTGCTTTCTCATCCCCCAACCGGCAGTATCAGAGAGAGAATGGGGAGAGTAAAAGCTAGAAAACTTGTGTTTTGAGGTTTAATAAGCAAAAACCGTGCATGCAAGCAAAGCAAAACAAAGAATTACTTGACTGCTTCCCATGGGCAGGCACGTGTTCAGTTGTTCCCAGGAGAGCAGAGCCCATTGTGCTTAACAATTACTGGGGAAGACAAACACCATTACTCCAAACATCCCCCCTTTCTTCTTCTTCCCTCATATACAGAGCATGATGTCATATGATCTGGAATATCCTTTGGTCAGTCAGTTTGGGTCACCTGTCCTGGCTGTGTCTCCTCCCAACCTCCCAGGGACCTCCAGCTTCCTTGCCAGCATGGCAGTATAAGCAGAAAAGGCTTCAGGTCTGTGTAAGCCCTGCTCAGCACAAAAACATCTCTATATTATCAACCCTGTGTTCAGTACAAATCCAAAACATAGTCCTATACCAGCCACTGGGAAGAAAATTAATTCTACCCCAGCCAAAGCCAGCACATCTGGAAAGCAAGATTTTGAGGTTGACTTAGGTGCATACTTAAGTCCATTTCAGGTTACCCAGTAAAATATGCATGCATGCAGTGAGATAGGAATTAAAACTTGTACTATTACCTCATTTCTGCTGAGTTCCTCTTGGCAGGCTTTTTGATGATGACTTGTAGTGCAGAATAACCCAGTAAAACACTGGGGTCTTTTGTGGTAAGCATTAAACAGGTCCACGGATGTATTCTGGATCCAAGCAATTGACTACTGTGAATCTTCAAACACTGAGAGGTGTTTTGTTTACTGAAGGAGATTGCTGTCCCATCAGACTCTCTAAAAAAAACCAGGCTTACACTTTCACACTTTTCCAGCAGGATTGTGACATTACTTTCTACTGATGGTTATTTATGGGTTGAGCCTTAGTTTCTTTGTTCCAGTTGCATCTTGCTAACCTGTGTTTTCATTTGAAACTGAGGCTTAATTCAGGCCTTCCTAGAATGGTTTTTTACAACTGATGTGCAACTCTGTATGGATTGTATTTCTCTTCTGTGCTACCTGCTCGGCACACACATACAGTTGCATTCTGAAAGTGAAGTACTGTACTATTCATGCTATGTAAAGCTTGAGGGGAATTTTTCTTGGTGGAAGAAAAATTTATAGGAGCTGTTGAACTGGGGAAAGATAGTTCCCTTAGAAACCTCAGAACTTGTTTTGTTCTGCCTGAAAAATGGGAGATTATCTGCCAGTGCTGTGAGAGAGCCTTTGTAATTTGAACAGCTGGTGATCTGGCAGCTTTCAATTAAAACTGCCCTGCTTCATGATGCCATTTAAACTGTGGCTGTGGAGTACAGGAAGGCACAAGCACAAGTAACAAAGTGAAGTGATCCCTGCTGGCTGGCTGGCTGGCTGGCTGGCTGGCTGGCTGGCTGGTGGCTTGTGCCGAGATCGTAGTTTTTCCATTTATGAGAAAAGCAGTCTCTGGAGATGCAGGCTATTGCCCATTAACTGGTGCCTGCAGTCTTATAATATACAAGGTCTTAACCCAGTGAGGCAAGTGAAGGAAGGAGCTGTTAACAGCTGATGGTAGTCCCAAAAAAAGTTCAAGCATTCAGAGAACATGCTGTTGGAGCAATAACCAGCATTTTTGTCACTTCCATGCATCACCAAAAATACCATGTAATAACTTGGTTCTTTACAGAGCTAATTAATATCCTTAATCCCTTTGGGGTATGGAGGGCATCCTAAAAACACATGGACAGAGTTATGTAGATCAATGCTCTAGTAGTTTAATCAGTGATAGTGAAGAGTAGGACAGGGCAGGAGTACATTGGTACTTGTCCAGTCTGTAGAATACATTTATGTGCTGTCCTTGAAGCAAAAAACCCGAAATAGCCAGTATGACAGCTTTGGTGTTGGTAAGATTTCAGGAAATCCTGTTCTATTATGGGGGAAGGGATGTTAAGGTAGAGGAAAAGCAGGTTGGTTAGGAATGGTTGGGTAGCCACTCCAGGGTGCTGGGGTTAGTCAGAGTACCGGTAACAGGACAGTTCCCAACAAGTATGATCATGCCTAGCTCTTGAAGTGATCTGGAATGCTGGCACAAGCAGTATGAATCTTCACCCTAAACCTGCTGTTCCACTGGTATCAGTGGAGGAGTCAGCTTTGACTCATTCATGCTGCCACATCTTGGCACCAAAAACTTACAGTACATGTAGTGTTCAGGGAAGCCAGGCCACTTGCCTTATGAATTCTCATCTCATTTCAGCACTCCAATGAAAGAACTGGTTTAACGACGATACAGAAATAAGAGTTTGAGGGGTATCTGGAAGCTTAGCAGTCACTTTGCATGTACCTCTGCCTGTTGATATGAATTGCAATGAAGGTTCAGCCTCCTTATTCTCAGTTCTTATTTCTAGCTATGTAGAGCCCAAATATCGATGTATAAATTGGGTGCCTTAAACTTTGAAGTGAAAGCAACTCGGTTAAAGGCATTTCCTTCCCAAAGGTATTTCAAGTTCTTATCTACTCCAAGGGAAGAGGTACTTGAATTCCAATAGCCTGATTTAACTTTTTATTATAGCAGTGTCTAATACTAACAAAGATAATTATGTTCCTTGTAATCAGCTATATTTTACTGTTAAATGCCAGCTATGGCCCACAGCTTACAGTAATGTGCCAGTTAATGACCAATGGAAAACATTTATTTTATTATATACAGGTATTTGGAAGAAAGTATATCCGTCTCTATTCACCACAAGATTCAGAAAACCTGTACCCACATGAAAGCCAAATTCTTCACAACACTAGTCAGGTAAATAGTTGCCTAAAATTTTAATATCAGTAATGTTATCTTATCAAATCATATTTGAGTAAAGACATTATTCTGATGATTGTTTGGTTTTTTATAGGTTGATGTGGAAGATCCAGACTTGGTCAAGTTTCCAAATTTCACAAAGGCTGCATTTCACTCCTGCATTCTAATGCCTGGACAGATTCTGTTTATTCCAGTTAAATATTGGCACTATGTGCGATCGCTTGAGCTCAGCTTCTCTGTTAGTTTCTGGTGGTCATAGCTCTGAAATGTAGTCAGCAGCACTGAAATGGGCATTAAAGATCAGGGAAGCAGCATGTCTCTCTCAGGAGAGGTTAGAGGTGGAGCAAAACCAAAAACCAACAAATTCTTGCTAAAGCATGGAGAAGGAGTCACAGTGGGTAAGTGGAAAGATGATGCTGTAGCCACTTCATTTTTGGAGATGTTTCTAATAACTCCTGAAGAGCATGTGTTAGGTCATTGTCCTGTGTTTTGTTTATCTTCCAACAACCCATGTTGTAGTTGCATCCCTCAGAAACAGCCTATGTATGGGCACTGCCAGGGCTCTGCCTGAGCCTCTGTCTGAAAAACCAGGTCAGTGTTATCTTCTACTTGGATTTAGTAACACTAAACCCTGGAGTTAGCTAGAGAGATGGTGCTACCTAGAGGTTCAATACATTAAAAATTAAGCTAACACCAAGCAAGGTACTAGTCTCCTGCATGGAAAAAGTTACTCATGTCCTGGTTCTGGCCAGGACAGGGTTAATTTTTGCAGTATCCAGGAGGGGCATGGCCCAGACCCAGAGGTTATTCTGTACCACCTCAACCAGCCACTGCTGCGGGCCAGGGGCAGGAAGGGGCTCCTTGGTCTTTTAGTGATTGAGTTACACTTCTGTGTCAATCTTTTGTCTCTCTTGTACACTTTGATATTGATATTGCTGCTCATTTTCTTATTCCATTGTGTTTCCAGTAAATTGTTCTTTTTGCAACTCATGATCTTTATCTTTTGGGCCTCTCAATTTTCCTCTCCATGAGGGGAGAGGTAGGGGGAGGAGGGAGTGAGCAAGCATCTTGTGGTTTGGAGTGTTTTGGTGGGAACACTAATTTGGGGAGTACCATTCCTAAACCACAACCTCATGTTAAAGCCTAGAACATAACTGAAATTAATCCATAGTTTAACTGCAGTTAGATAACTGAAGTTTAATTATGCTTTGATTAACCATCACCTGAACTGCTGACAGAGCCTTTCTGCAGTGTAACACATCTCTACCGAGGACAAGAATGCTGCCATTTCAGTCTGGTGTCTGGCAATAGCCAGTCCTTGGCTCCTTTCCAAGTCACTCTTAAAGGAAAAAGCATCCTTATTTAAAACTGGAGACGGAAGTGCCCTGACTAAAAACCTAAAGAATCTCAATATGGTAATTTCTTCAGCACTTTGCAGACATAAGCTAATATTGCCCCAGGTCTGGTCCTACTGCTTCCCTATCATTCTGTGGCAATATTCCCTCCTTACGGAGCACAGCTGCTCGTGACCTGGCCTTAGGTCAAGACAAATTCTTCTGCATCTAAAGAAGGGACAAAACACAACCACAGTGGCAACTGGAAGTGTTCCAACTCCAGCTCTAGGTCAGAGACTCAGCCAGCTGCCTTGCATATACTGCACTGGTTTTTCACCTGCTTGAGGTCTACAGCAGGTGTCATTTCCACTGTGCAACTGAATTTGTACTGTCCCTGTACAAACAGGGAGCACTTGCTGAGAAAGGCTTCTTTCAAGAGTTCAGCTGCATATATCAGCTTGCAGGACTGACAAAAACGTTTGCATCTTTCATCCCCAAACATGCATTGAGAGTCCCAACCCAAGAATATGGAGAATTATAACCACAAAACAGCTTCCAAGAAAGCTGTGCAGGCATTACTGTGAACAGGAAGGTCAATGATAGTTTTATTGTAAGATTCTTAGAACTTTAGAAAATAAGTACACTGACCACTGTTACTAATGGATACAATACAGTCTGGCTGTTCTGCCAGAGTGGGGGCAAACATGTCACTGACATCAAGTTTTACTGGCATCATCTAGGGCCAAGAATGGAGCTCTGTGGTGAGTCTGGGAGCCCATCCGACTCATACCTGTAAAGAAAACTAAAGGTTAATGGACAACACACAAAAAAAGGATAATATTGTATCACCTCCTTTTCTAAAATGCTTTGTATATTCCTGTGTTGCTGTTCACAATGTCCAATTTCCCTGGACAAATGGAGGAATTCCAAAGAGATTCTTAGAAGCTCGGTATTTCCAGAAGTTTTAGTGTCATGGGTTGTGTGTGCCTCTATTTCCCCCCCCCCCCCGCACTAAATATAGTTATAAAAAAACATGCACAGGGTCTGCTATGCCCCTGTGGCACTCTTTGGGCACTGTGGGGGCTCAGTGCTGCCTGTGTGTGGTTTAGTGTCTGAAACATCCTGCTGAAGTCAGAAATAGCTGGTACTCACAGCTATAAATAATACAGGCAGTGCCACTGAACATCACAGCCCATTTCCTAGTATTACTACATTCAATTTTTTTAAAAATAGGTTGCTTGGTACCTGGGATGTCACAAGACCAGAATTCATTACACTTGGGACAGCGGGGTTCAGTCTGAGCTCTGAAGTACTTTCTGACACAAGGTAAGTGCATTCCAATTCCACAGGATTCACATACTTGGCTCTGAAATCAGGAGTGTTGATTCAGAAAATCTTTCTAACCTGTCCTTCAATTTAAGAGAAAGTTGTTACAAAGGGCAGCAGATATGCAACACTTTGTTCCAAAGAATGGTTCCCACAATACAGGTGGTGCACACACTCAACAGTCAAAGGTGGTAAATGGTAAAAGGAGGTATTTTTCTGTAAACCAGGAAATACTGTTTCCCTATATGGACAAAATTTAGTTTGAAAGGCAACGATTTCAGTGCAATAAAGGAGACCAATTAGTATGGAAAAAGTAACATGGAAGCATGTTAGTTGGGCAGATCGGAAGATGCAGGCTCACAGAGCAAGAAAACATAGCAGTTTTGGAATAGGAATCCAGGCTGTAACTACTTAAGCAAGACTGAACTGGTAATGTCCCAGCTATCAAAACACAGTGCTTTAGCATGCTCTGCATAGCACACATGTTCCTTCTGAGGTCCAAACACAAGCAATTCTGAATTAAAATCCCAGGACCAAGAATGAATGTGTCACACGACGACATCTGTTGGTAAGGCCCAAAGAGGACACTGCTAACACCTCACTGCTAAACCTCCTTCAGCAGCAGGGGTTCATCTCTAACATGCTGATTTGGAAAGCCAGACAGCACAACCATGTTCCTCATTGCGGGAGTGGACTTTCCCCAACTTTATACTTGGAGAGACTGCTCCAAGACAATTTTATTTCTAAAGACAGAAAATAAAATGCTTAAAATGAAAAAAAAAAAGGTTTTTTTACAAAATACATGAGCACCATGACCAGATTACAAGACCAAGATTTTTTAATGCCTCTCTACTACCCAAGAGAAAGTATCACAAACCTCAGCTATGATGACGCAAGTCCACTGGCTTAGGTGATAAAACATGTTACCTGGATGGCGAGGCTGTGACAGATATTACATTTCCTTGCCGCATCCTGGTAGTTGCTGAGAATGTACTGTTCCATCTCAATTATGCAACGAGTATGCAGAGTATATTCTCCATTTTTCTAAAGAAACAAGTGTTGAGATGAGGAATTTCTTTTAATTCCTTTTACCTTTTTTGACTTTGCTAACCACCTGTTAACAAGCCACTTTTTTCTACCATCACGAAACTAACGTGCTGGTACAATGCAACGCCAGAACACTTTTGAAATAGCAGAACCCCTTTGTTTAGAGAAGCAGAATAAAGATCCCACACCTTTAACAGAGATCTAGTCCTTGAAAAGCACAGATGAGCAAGCATGTGCTCCTTAACAGAGGCATGTTGTTTTGGGACCCTCCATTTATGTTAGAGAAAATTCTCCCAGCTTTTGATAAAATCTAGGCATTTCCTGCTTGAGGTATCTTTGGAAATCTCTGTCAAATCAGGTTAACATGCAAGTAACTGTGTGGCAGCAGGTTGGCCATCTATGATGCAATGACTCCAGCAGACAAGGGATTAAGGTCTCACTTGGAAAGCAATTGCAGTGTCCACATGGTGAGCTCATCTCCACTGCTCCCTCATAAAATAAAACAGGTGTAACCATGTGCACAGTGGCCCATGCATTTCTGGTAGAGGAGTTTTCAGCATGTCTGGGCTTACTCCTTCTCAGGAAATTCTAAACATAACTAACACCACTGATTGCTGTGAAGAGCTTTCCCCAGCTCTTGTTCCAGGTCAAAGGATGCTGTGCTGTTGTGTACAAAGGATGTCTGGGTGTCACTGGGCAGGACTGGATGCACGAACCCACCTGGCTCAGGTACAAGAAACTGAAACCATATAGTCCTGTACAGACCTACCCAAGGACTTTTTCCTTGTAAGTCTACTTCCTTTTCTGCAAAAATCACCGGAGCAGCAATAAGCATGGGCCCCATAAGACCATTTTGCCATCATTCATTCAAGAAGACCTCCAGTTTCAGCTACCACATCCATAAGAACGTGGTAGCTGGACCTATTGAACTATGAACACTTGAATGCAGTTACCTCAGAGAGCCACTTGTCCTCCACAAAAACTTTCAGCACTTGTTCTGCTTCCTTTTTCTTCATTTTCTTTGTCTTAAGTTGGTCAGCCAAGTTTAAAATATCTGTAGATGAGGCAAAGCCATTTTCTGATAAAATTATTAGGTCCATCTACAGGAAGAAACATTACCAAGTATTAGAAACACTGCAATTAGGCAGACACACCTTATAGTAATGTGCTGATGTGCATTTTTATAGCATCCATGTATGTGAGAGATACTACAGTATATGGCTTGAACCAGAATTGTAAAACACAGGCCAAAAGCTGAAACAATCATTGTCCCCTTGACAGTTTCCATCTCTTCAAAGAAAACATTTCCACAAATAGAAGTGTAGGTGCTGCCTAGGTGCATTCAGGGACCCCTGGACACACTCAGTGGTGACAGATCCGTTTCCGTTTCTTTTTATCTGCTCTTTGTTGAAGTTCTTTTGAGGAAAAACCTCAATAACCATAGACAAATGTTTGTATTCAAATCAGCAAATTCATTTTGTATGTTAGTAGCATTAAAAACTATTGTATATTACTAAACTACTGAAGCCAGTGAAAAACTCAGCAATCATGACTGAAAATCCTGAAGAAAGTTGTTTGTGTAACTAAAAGCAGGCGTGTCAAGTCCCTAACCCCAAGGAGCTCTTCCCTTGTGCTGATTTTGCCTTACCCATAACTGACTTACAAGAGCAAATCATTACTTGCACACACTTTCATCCCTGCCCACCACACCCATCTGATCTCAGATAAACTTAGGTAAAATGGCAACTACTTCCTCAACCACATCTCCATTCATTTCCATTTGCATTAATTTTAAGATGATAACTTCCCAAATAATACGATTTACTAAGTGATAACTGACATACTTACTGTTTTTCTGAACAATTCTAATTCAATTTCTGTATAGTCAGATGCCATTTTAGTTACTTCAGTTTCTGCCAAATTCACCTACAAAAAAATAAAATGATATAAAGTGCTGTTGTTGTTTTATACCAGAAACTGTAAAAGACCCCCTGAGGTAAAGAATACACCATCTTACAATTAATATAAATGTTAGCTCTTTGAGGGGCACTTGATGGTATTCAAGTTCTTTTTTTACAACCCCCGATCTTCCAGCCACAAATTCTCCACAGCTGCCTCTGCCGAGGCAAAGCCATTCAACAACCCAAGCTCCCAGAACTGAGAGAGTGCTGCAGCAGAGCTGACACATCACACCAGGCCCGGTGCTAGACAGCAGCAGGAACTATGTTATCAGTCACTTTTTTTCCACTGTGAAAAACAGTTGCCCGTATTTTCTACTCTTATTACACATGCTACTACTATTAACTATTAGCTCAACTAACTGGCAAAAGGAAAGGTTAAAAGCAGCAGCTAATGTTAGAATACCTCCTGTATGGTCTTTTGAAATTACTAGATAACCTTCCTTCTCTGACATGCATGTTGTAGATCATCTGGGGAAACTTATAGGCCACTCCTCAGCAACCCTTTTGTGCTAGGTTGATTTTTGAGTGGGAGAAAAAGAAAACTGATGTTGGACAGCTCTCTTTCTAGTTTAAAAATCTGTCTCAAGAAAGAAAGTCTCCTGTGGAAAAGGAATCTCACTTCAGCACTTAAGCAATGTTTATGCTAAGTAACTCCAATGCTGCTGTTGTCCTTGCTGCCATGTCCTATTCCCACACACCTGGGCTGTGGCAGTTTATCCTCCCAGCAGCTCCTGCAGCCACTGCCAGCCCCAGACAAACACAGCACAGCAGGTACCTACTACAGCATAATGTGCTCTCCCATCGTCTTCCGATATTCCCTTCCGGATTTGCATAAACAAAGGCTGCAGGTGGCTATTAATAGTGCTGATGAAATCGTCCAGTTTATCGTGTGCGTAGTAAACTGAAAATGAATGAGAAAAACCACATACAGAGAAAAGTCAAACAACTACACATCAGGCAGATCTTTTTATGTGAAACATTTTTTCCCAAGTGAAAGTGCTAAAACTGAGGCAGAATTCAAACAGGAATTCAAACTATTCTATTCAGCAGACATATCACTTCCTTGTGCTGCTGTCTTGTGGCCTTAAGAGACACTCAGCTCCTTTAAAATCAGTTGACAGAGTCCAGACATTCTGCCTTGTTGCAGGGAACCCACAGCACTAATCCAGTAATTACAGTGACTTGAACTAAGCTGAATTGAAAATAAAACATGACTGGGAAAAAATATTATGCACAATAGAAAAATACACTGACTTGAATTCCTTGACACGCAAGGGGTTTCTTGTTTCTGTGTGCTCTGTTTCACAAATTAATGGCATATAAGTGATCAAGCTACGTATCAGAAAACCTAAAATTCTAGTGTTGTAGAAACACAAATAATATCTTGAGTCATGTTCTATAAACCAAGTAAATACTAGCAGCAGTTTTCTCATAGACATAATTAAGATGGACTTTGGAGTCATTCTGTGGAAGAGCGTGCGATGGCTCTTGCCTGCACAGCACCAGCACAACCCTCACGTCCATCCAAAACAAGATTTTGTCAGTGGCAACACTCCTGTTGCCTTCATCAGTCTATGGTTTAAAAACCAGAGCTAAGTAACAGCTTGTAATTTCAGATAAATGATTCATGTCTCAAAAATACTACCAGTTATCACTAAATTAATCCTGTTCTCAGTCACAGGAGCCCCTTGCTCGTGTAACAGCATTGGGCCAAGGTCCCACTCCCAAACCCCACGGCACTATACAGCACAGTGCCAAACAGCACTCATAGCTCCTGCCCATGAGTTCCTGATTCTGATATATGAGATTCCTTTGGTGAACAAAGCCAACAAACAGCAAGAACAATAGTAAGTACAATATTTAAGTATAATTTTGTCACCTGCTTAGTCTCTGTCAGCAGGAAACACTGCACACAGCAGTCAGGGAGCTTTAGTGACAGATCTCAGAGAGGGTAAAAGATGAAAGGTAACAGAATACTCTTTTGTACAACAGCTGTAACATTTTAATGTGAGGTGAGTGGCTGTTCCAGTAGATCTTATGTGGAAAAAAAAGGGATAAAAACTCTCCATAAAAAATGAACAGGTGTTAGAGCACACCAAAAGTTGCGCTTCACAATTTTAGCATAACTTGCTAAGAAGTAAGTTACAGTTCCTGACTCAAGAGACACACAAATAGACTACTTCATTCTGACCCTACATCTATGGGTAAGTAGGTACAAATTCACAGAAAACCAGAAGAGTCCCTGCAGAGTGGGTAGCATGGTGACATGGCACAGGGACACTCCTAAACCTGGCAGGAGCACAGCCTCCAGGACTTGGAATGGACAATACAGTGCAAGTGAGGTGGGAAAAAAGCACAGCAATTCACCAGGAAACCTCATCTCATCCTCACCAAAATGTTTCTGCACTTCTTAGTCACTTCTCCCACAACACTGGAGAGAAATACCTGAAGTGCATTTACTTAAAAGCACTCCCTATAGTGAAATACTTCCAGTGTCAAAAATTATTTTTTAAAAATCATGTATATGTATAACCTATAAACAACAACCCTGATAAAATAAAAAGTACTATATATGAATCTGGCATGATTAGAAGTTAGTTTACTCATTGCTATGTTATTTTATCTTTCAGGAAAGAGAGGGAACACTCATATCATTACAGTTTTTTAACTTTTTTTAGCTGGTGCGTGCCCTTCAGAAATCAAATTATTTGTAAGATGCACCATGAAGAGAACCCAGTTCTTTCATCACCAAGACACACACACCTTTATCAGTTTCACAGCAGTGCTGGTGTAATTTCCTGGCCTCTGATCCTTCTGTTATTCCATTAGACATCAGAACCTGCAAGAACCGTCGATGAGCATCAGTCATCTGAGCTGCCATCACAGTGTTTCACCAGGCTTCAAGTGCTGCAGGAGGTTTAAGCTGGAATTAATGCACATGTTCATGCAAATTAAGAATACACAGTCCAAGTGTACACAAGATTTCAATTAAACTCTATTACACTGAATGAGGGCAAAAAAAGCAGATCCCAAGGTCGTCCTCAGAATGCAGAGGTTGACCAGCTCTGAGGTTCTGGAAAGGTGCGAGATGAAGTCCAACTAGTTTTAGCTACAGAAAAGAACAACATAGGCATTGTGTTGTTGTCACCCAAAATCGGGAATAAAACTCCTTAACACCCGTGTAGTATTAACAAGCAAGCAATACTTTATTGCAGCACTGGATACACAGGGGAATGACTCCTGCTAACGTGCATAGTTGGCTCAAAGTGATACACACATTAAGTCGCTTGAGTCTGCACAGTTAGTCTCAGACGGTGTTCTTGGAGGGTCTTTAGGCACCCCTGGTGGTCACTGAGCCTCTAAACTTTGATAATGTGTGTGCTTTTCATCGAAGCTGCACAGTATGTTGCTGAGCAAACTGGATTGGGCCGGTTTGACTTGTTACGAACGGTGGTTAGAGAGCTCTCAACGCCCCCCTAACCGTTACCTAACGTTCCATTAACCGTTACCCTCTCGTACGGTATTTACAACACTGTCATCCCCCAAACCCGAAATAACAGTGCTGCGTGACAAACACAACACCGTCTGTAATTCTGCGTTGGATAAAGCTCCTGCTTCCCACACAGCCTGATTTGAACATAGTCAATCATAGTGACTTCGGACAGAAAATAATCCTCTACAGGTTTCGAAGAACGCCTGAACTAACTAAAGGCAGCTCAGGAAATTCCCTGACCGGTGCACCGACCGACTGCCCGCTTCTGGCTGAGCTCCGGCCCCGCCGTTTCGCCGCCCGCGTGGCCCCGGGCCAGCCGCAGCCCACGGAGGCAATGGCCCGAAAAACCGCCCAGCCCTCGGCCCTGCCGGGACCCACCGGAGTTCACCGGGACCCACCGGAGTTCCCCAGAGCTCCCACCGCGGCGCCACCCCCTCCAGCCGCCCCCGCACCTGTCTGTGCTTGCCAGCTCGGCGATGGCTGCGCGCGCCTGACATCGATGGCCCCGCCCCGCGGCCGGCCCCGCCCCCGCCCCGGCCCCTCCCCCGCGCCGGCCCCGCCCCGGACGGGCGGTGTGCGGGGGCGGATGGCGTCGGGCCGGGCCCGGGGCGGCGCCGTGGACGGGGTTCGATCGCCCCGGTTCGGAGCCCGGCGCGGGGGCCGGACGAGACAAGGTACGGCCGGCGGCCCCTTCGTCCCGGCGTCAGGACCAGCTCCTTCTCGTTACTTGCTCTTGGCGCGCCGTTTGTGCGATCTGTGTTTTCCTCCGTGCCGGTTCTGGGAAGGGCGGAAGGTCCGTACTCCCTCCGGAGCTTCGCCGGGTGGAGGTCCTGGGGCCCGTCCCGTGCAGCGGCTCTGGCTGGAGCCCGCGGGCAGAAGCGCTTCTCTTTCCTTGAGGTTGTTTAACTCGGGTGCTCCTTTTACAGTATTTTAGACAGAAATGGTATAATTCTCCTAAGTGTCGTTCCCGCCGGACGCGGTGGGCGGTGGGCGCAGCAGCCCCGCCTATCCCGGGCCCGCGTTCCCGGCCGGAGCCGTTCCGGGCCGTGCCCAGCGCGCGGCTCGGGCTGCGCCCCCCGTGTGCCCGGCGGCCCACAGAGCTTCGGACCGGTTCGTGCTGAGCGCCCGGAAAGGGGCTCAACGCGGCTTCAGAGGGAGCGGTTTCTCATCAGAAGGCATTACACACTGCACGGGTTTTCTTTGCAAGGTTTGGTACAGAATCTGTTGGTGGACCTTTTGTTTTGCCATGTACCGCTTGTCTCATTTTATTCAGCGTTTACAGCCAGTGCTTTAAACTAGAGAGTAAGACAAGATGTGCCTCCGTTTTAAAAAGAGCCGATTTTAAACAGGGAGTGATACTTCAGCAGTACAATTGCAGCAACGGTGCATTAAGCAGTCTTGTGTAATATCTGACCCCTTGGTTTGGGCAGGAGTTACTCTTTGCACATAACAGTTTTCCAGATTATACCTGTTAATGAAATGTGACCCTCATTTCCTTAGAAGACCAAACCAAAAGTTAGTACCATTTTTATTGAAAGTAAATTAAATAATTTTAATCACATCATATTTTTTTTCAAGAAACAGGTTAAGTGATCAAAGCATATAGCTTGTGCCAGTAATCACGTAGATCTGCTTCTAACCCTGACAAATTTCTTTCCTAGTTTTGGGGAAGTCACTTATGTCTTTACAATTTACTTTCCTCAAATATATCAGGGTACTAGGTTTGCTGCAATTTTAGTATTGTCGGTATGTGTTACATATGTTTTTAAGATTGGTATTTCATTGTCTGGTATAATGAAAGACTTAAGAGGTAACAGGCAGAAGAGCTGTGGATGTTTTAAAATTTTCTCCTTTTGCAGTTTCATTAAAGCTCTGGCTTAACTCCATTTTCATCCACACGCGCAGATCCATTTTTCCATGAGAAGATGGTTTTGGTCTGCCATCTGCTCATTTGGACATGCTTATGTGTTTCAGGATTCTCTGCCAAAGTTTTAAGAGTTCTAAGAGTTTCTTGGAACTCCAGTCATGCAGCAGTATTACCTAACAGTGGAAAGCAAATGCTTCCTCTCTTGAGAATTCCAGGAAAAAGGGAAATGAAGGATTTTTTTTTTGTGCTGGAGCAGTGCAGTTGGCTCTTTTTTTCTAAGCAGCAGCAGCAAAGGCACTTGTGTTCTTTTAAAAAAATGTATTACTGTGCTTAGTCACATTTCATCTATTCTCAGACTGTGAAAAACTCAGCTGTTGAGTAATAGTTTTCTTAAGCTCTTATGAGAAATTTGTGTTTCAGGTTTGTCCTTTATTACTAGATGAGTAGTAACTGCCCCAGAGAAGGTCACAGAAGAGTCTGCATTCTGATGTTCTATTTTCACTAACAATGTCCTTATCCCTTAACTTCTAAGATGGGTATTTTCAGACAGACAGACAGACTCTCCTCTGTTAGACACGTGAAATGTGGTTCTGCTGCTGTGGTTGGCTTGGGACAGAGAGTACTGAACTGCCATCCACAAATACCTTTCAGTGGTCTTTTCTACTTCAGAATCTGACCAAGCTTCTGCAGAACACCCAACACCATTCACCTGCTGAAGGAGATCTTCTGAGGAATCTTCCCTTCCCTTCCCTTCCC
>QWTY01062189.1:18617-38465 GCA_008033365.1 Pseudorectes ferrugineus
TCCCTTCCCTTCCCTTCCCATGAGGCTTTGAAATAAAAACTAGCATACTACCTGGGAGCTCTGCAGGTGTAAACAGAACATCTGAAGCTTGCAGGCAGCAAGAACACTGTCCAGACATGGAGGTTAGAAAATTCTAAAAGCATAGGAGGAAGGGACCAAAGGGTTGTGTGTTAACAATGTGCTGCTGAACAAATTTTATCCCTCTTTCTACTGAATGCAAAGCCAAAAGCATATTAGTTATCATGACTTCACCTACAAATTTACCAGAATTTTAAATGCATCACGTCCATTTGTAGTGATATGAAAGCTGGTAGCCATATCTTAGGCATTAAGAAGCTACATTGGTAAAAAAATCTTGGAGACACTTGCTATTTTTAAGTCTGAAATGAATTATTTAATCTGTTTTCAATTTACCTAGACAGTTTTTCTATGCTTAGGGACATAAAGGCTGCATTATTTTCCTTCTCCAAAGTTGTGCTGGTTATATCATGATTAGGTATGTGTTTTACAACTTCTAATTATTTAATGCTTTAATGAATCTGCATTCTGTTGGAGCAATACTCAAGAGTTCTTTGCTAATTTTTTTTTTTTAAGAGGGTGACACTCAAATTGTCAAGGTACTGGCGATAGGACTTGGGGAAAACATTTTAGTCAATAGATCAGACACTTCATTCTTAAATTCTTTTAGTTATCTGAGTGGAATCATAGGGCTTTGGTGACAATGTCACAGATTTTGGTCTAGTGCTTACCCTTTTAATTGCTCACATACTAGCAACTTTCCTTTTCTAGTAGCTGAAGAGAGTAGGTCCACTGCCAATGTCAGTCCTGTATCCTCTGTAATTAAAATTTTGCAGAAAAGTCTTCTAGCTCATTTGTATTCTCCTTATTCTTCTACATGTCTCGTTGTTCCATGAGCTAATTTTAGGGGGCAGAGGTGGGAAACAGGTACAGCAGGGGATCTGAATTCTAACATCTAGCAGAGTGGTAGGAAAAACTACACCTTCACCTTAACTGAGGGATGTAAGCTTATCATGTTTTCTGTCGGCAGAATTGCAGCGCAGTTTTTCCTGCTGAACCTGACCAGTGTCAATAATGGCAAGACTCCCAAGTGCTGCACCATATACCCTGTGGATCCTTTTCTTTTCATATACAACAAATGAAGGTATGTTCATCAATATTTTAAATTATTGTACTGAAGTTTTTATTGAGCGCATTTTTCCACAACCACTAGGTAATGCTGTTCCGACTAATTAACTACTATAAAATTTGTAACTTCAAATGTCAGAAATATCCCTGTACTAGAAAAAATTCTTAGATTTTTTTTTTTTTTATATTGACCTTTTCTATGTGGGCAAGAAAAATTAGAAATTTGCAGAAAGGAGAAACAGGTTTGGAAAGCCATCTCCTCCTTCCCCACTGTCTGATCTGCACTGGACACCTCACTGTGAACAAGGTCTCAGTGTAGCCCAGGCAGCTCTGCAGGAAGCTCTGGTGTCCCCTGGCTGCTGTGCCTTGCTGGTGGGACCACGAGGGAGCCGTGAACCCGGAACCGTGCCTGCAGAGCTGCTGTCAGTTTGTGCTCTCCAAAGTCTGCAGAGTGACTGAGATGGAAAGCATAGTTGCCTGGATTAGAACAGATTTGGCAGGCCCTGTCTGTAGGACATTGCAGCTCTGACTGTCACCTGCGCAGGGGCAGACAAGGGACAGGATCTCCAGTGTCTCCCTGGCCACCGTTCTGTCAGCCTGCAGAGTGCTGCTGGTTCCTTGAGGGTTATTTCACGACGCTTAGTTGGCAGAATCTGAATATAAACATGGGTTGTTTTCCTTGCATCTTTTATGATTACAAATACAAATGAGATATATATAGTAATGGTTTTCAATAATGCGTTTTTATTTTCTGGAAAATGAATCTCACACTTTGCTTTCTGTATTTTTTTTTAACTAGTTCTACAGTAGTCTATAGTTTCTTAGGTCTCATTTTGTTTTGTTTTATGAAGCAAACCAAAATAGTTAAAAGACAATTTAAAATACCCTGTCTCTAAAAAAGAAGGTTTATTAGCTACTGTCTTATGTACTATGAAATAGTGCAATTTGAATTAATGAGAAGGATCAAGGTTTGCAAGAGCACATTGGCGGGGTTGTCTGATCTAGGTAATCCCACTTTTTCATTTCCCTAAATGATCTTTATCAAAGTTTAATTTTATAGTGTTTTCTTTGGGTTTGTTTGCCTAGTTAACTACGCGTTTTAAGTTTCTTCAGCATCGTGTACTCTTTGAGGATTAAAAAAGAAATTCAGTATTTCAGTTCCCTTTTTTAACTACACAAACTCAAAACAAGCCCTGTACTGTAGATGGTTTCAAAAGGAAATTCTCAAATATCTGAGCTTTTTTAAAAAATATGGTGTACCAGGGATGGAAAAGTGAGCAGAAAAAGAGCAGAGAATATAATTTAGAGTTCTGAAAAGACATGAGGGCATTGAATGGCAAGAGAAAGTAAAAATGTTAGTCATCATAGCTTAACACAGCAGGAAGAGCTTCATTTAATTGAAGTATTCTTGAAAGTGTAAGATCATTAACACATTGAAAAATAATGTCATTCATCTTTAAGGGCCTTAAATTGATAGTACTTCTGTTAAAAGTACATTTTAAAGTGAAAAAAGAAAACTAGCAATAAAATTACAAATGGCAACCAAATATAAACAACATCAAGAGGATAATGATTATTGTAAAATAAAAAGCAGTGTGACTGTTAAAGTGTTGCAGAAGTTTGACTTGCTGCTTTTTTGATGAGTTTTAAAGAACTGGGTCAGAAAAAAAAGGAACCTAACATGGTACTGCCATCCAGAAAGGACATAATAGCAATAGTTATTATCTACAAGATGAATATGTAGCCTTAGTAACTAAACTAAAACATTTTCTAAGTATTTGAACACTAATGAAACCGTGAATTGCAGACAGTTCTAGGTTTATAAGCAGTCAATATACTGGACAACTTAGAATCCAAATTTTATAGATCCCATTGTGCTATATATCATGTCCACTCAAAGGTATCTGACCATCACATTTTACATTTGCAGATTCTGTACTGTAGCAGAGTATGCAGAAGTTGGATCATAATAAATAACACAAGTGGACTACAGAAAAACAGAAATGTAGGGAAGATAAAATGAAATTAGGTACTTTCAGCAGAAAAAGCTTGGGAGGAATAATCTGAAATTTAGGTACCTGTTGGAAGGAATTAGCCTGTGAAGCAGAAGTGGCTGAAGGACAACGACTTTGCAGGATGTGAACTGTTGGCAACTGAGTCTTGACTTTGCAGTGTAAATGACCAGCATGGAGAGCTGGTAATGCACTGGGCCATGTGCACAAAATTTGGTCTTGTATAATTGCCACAGAAAACCTTCTAGCAGAATCCCTTTGGAAATTCTCAGAAAATCTTAATGAATAGGATTCAAAAAACCAGTCAAAGCTATTTTAACTTTTTTACAGGAAATTGACATGTAAAGCAGAAAAGGATTTATATTTCTACAGCTTGTGCAAGAAAAGGGAGATACTGTTATTATTTACCTGTGACAGAGAAATCAAACATCATAAAAGGCAAATAACTGTCTTGGATGATAAAAGTATTAGCTATTTCTGACTGCTTTGCTGAGAAATGATCACATTCCAGGGTCCAGTACCATGGTTGGCACACTGTTAGTCCAAATAACAGCATGACCTTACTGTCACCTAGCTTCTCCTGTTCTGTTCTGTGTATCACTCATGTGGAGCACATTGAAATAAAAGAAAGTGAGGCTGGAAGGGGTGCTGAGGATTGTGTATTCTATTTCTGCTGCCAGTTCTAACAGAGATATTTTTACTAGTATATTCTATTTTTTGCTTAAATATTGCCAGTGAAAATAGTTACAAATTTGAACATTGGAGTGCAGAGACTTTGGGCTTTCGTGTATTCCTCAGTACCTGGCTCAGTGTGACTCTTAATCTCTCCTGGGTCTTGAATGCTCTCATAACAATGAGAAGTAGAAGACAGAACAGGAAGTACTGAGTGAAATGAAGTAAAGGTATATACTAGAAGAAAGACTGTGGCAGGATGATCTTCTAAGCACTGGGGAGGCAGAAGATATGCATTTGGGAGGCTTAGAACCATTGTAGGTAAAGCACGAGTCATGACTGTCAGCAGTGATCCTGGTCTGACTCTGTTAATTATCTGCATTTTGGGTTTTGAACCTTTTGTATTTAATAGGTGGGATGATGCTGTTTTGTAATTTAATGTTGATGTGTTTTAAATAGAGCTATTGGAATCAGATTTTCTGTTCTTGGAAGTCTGTGTTGGCTGAGATGTGCCTTTCTATCTCAATATTACTACGGCAGACTCTTCCTCTCCAAGACCGTAGACATTGTCTCCAGAAAGGTGGAGACAGTCTGAGTGCCACTCTTTACATTTACCCAGACACAAAAAATAACAATGGTTTCACTTAATTCGTAGGGGTGTGGCAGCTCTGTTTAGATGGAAAAGTTAATGTTTCTGCTTAGTCCAATATAGTCTTCTGATTCTCTTGCTTCTCATTGTATGCTGCTTTACTCTAGTTGTGACTGCAGGACACATACAAGAATTTGCATGCTTCACTGACTTTGACAAAGAGCTGGTTTGTCATTGGAAGGTACCTGCACAAACCAATTGCTCCAAAGAATTCCTGCTCTGCTACAGCAAGGAAACTTCTTCTGTATCGTAAGTGTTTAATAAGATGTTACACTGCCATTGTTAGGGCTTCATATATCCTTGTAGCCACTCTTGGCTTTAATCCCCTCCCTCTACTGTGGGTGTCTGGGACAAAATGTAGTTCAGATTATTCCTCTTAAAGTAAAATGGATTATTTCCTTTTAAGTAAAATGGGTTTCTGCAATTAACAGCACTCTCTGTTCAGTGGTCTACTCTTCTGTAGAACTTTCTGCACTGTTAGTACAGAGGAGGGATCAAGTCCTACTAGTAGGAGTGGTAGGGCTCTTAGAAGATTACAAAACCTTAACTTCATGCAAAATGTTACCTTCTTCATGAGAAATCTTATGTGATTCACCGGTCTGTAGCCTGTGTGAAAGATACTCTCCGCTGGAACGCAGGTGATTGTCTCTGCATACAGTCTAACTCCATGTTCAGACACAGACTGTTGTCCCTGTTCTGAGCAGGGCCAGTCATCGTCTCTTACAAAAGAAGATGCATCTGGGTTCTCCTGTTCCTGTCTGTATGATTTCACCACACTCAAATAACATTCAAATAACCTCACTCATATTCTGCAATAAGCCTGTTCCTATACTAACAAGCTGTTAGTATGTTCCTTTAAAGGCTGAAGTGTGACAAAGGGTGGTATTTGGGATCAGTCCTTAGCCTTTCTGTCAAGTTTTTCATTTGTGCGATACAGATATCCAGGTTGTTTGGGGATCTCAGTTTTGTTTTGGAAACATTTCTGGGAACTGACTTGTCTCAGCTTTGATTAGTTTTCATGTTGGGAAACTTGATTTTACCTTTTCAAGGAATAGTGTGTCACAATCTCTTAAACTTCCCATAATTTTGTGCCTGTTTTTCAGAAACATGTGTGTTCCTGAGAATGAAAAAGACATTTTAAGGTGCACTTGCACAATATATCCAGATTATTTTGTATCAGGCCTCACATATATTCTAGCCCTACAATTCAATGGGACTGATATGTGGAATTACAGTGTTACACCAGCCCTTGTTGGTAAGAATTTGTTTACTTTGTCACTGGCACATCTGGTTCCAGGCTTTGCAATCCTAGCTAACTTCTCATTCATGTCACCAGAACAGTTTTTGCTTATCAGAGGTGGCAAGTGTCATGGTAGCTTAAATGCAAAATCAATTTGTTTTAGCAACCTGATTCTGGATTAGATTCTTAAGGAATGAATATAATGGGGAAAGCAGAGAGTAATTCTTCCTCTAGCTGTACCCTCTCAGCTGCAAGCCAGCAGGAGTTTGGGGGCTTCGATTATCTTTAGTGCATTTTACTTGTAGTTTACAGGATGAAGAAGAATCATGCTGCTTTCAGTTTCTAGAAAGAAACTAGGCTATCCCTACTGAAATTCCTTCCATTCCTGTCTCTGTCATACTCTGATTTTTCATGCTAGTTGGATCATGCTACATGAGCAGGTTTTTTACAGTAATTGCTGTTGGATTTTAACAGCCAATGATAAAAAAAGAGACTGCTCCTAAACAGGACAGAGTGTAGACACAGTTCATGTCTCTGACTAGGCCCCCAGTTTGATCAGAACAGTATGCTTGTTGGTAATGCCTGTCACTTTAAACACTCAGAGAAACCATTTGAATACTTTAGGCAGGCCGAGGAGCTGGTTCTCTTCAGAATAGTTGATTGATCCTGCTGCTCATCTGCCAAATAAGCAGCAGCAGCCCACATCGATTTCCAAGAGACAGTGAGCCAGGACAGCTTGGCTGCGATGTTGGAGCTCTGTGCCCACCCTGCCACACAGCTGCTACTGTCAGGGCGCAGGTTGTTCCCCTTTCTCCAGGCTGAAAGCTGCATCCAGTGCACCAAAAGGCTGTGCTTGCAGTTTGTTCAGATAGCTTGAAGAATTAGTGCTTGTTAATAAATACCCTGAAGTTGCTCTGGTTTGGCCTCTCTATCCTCGTGCTACAGCATAGTGGAAAGGGCTAAGTGCATTGACGGCGATGATATTCTGGTCTCTGGTGAATGCTTCTCTCTCTGCTTCACTCTATCAGTGCGTGCTCTCCCATTACCCTGTTCTGTATTTTTTAACATACAGTTAAGCCAAGGGCCCCCAAAAATCTTGCCATTGAGAAAGCTGAAAATGGTAACTTCAATCTGAGTTGGGAGGAGAGTTACTCTCCTCCGTCCTTGCTCTCTGGACAGCCAGTCATCTATGAAGTGAAATACTGGAGGAAGCAGCACCCGACAGAGGTAAGAGACACCCAGTCTCTACATTTTCTGTCTCCGGAGCTTTCAGGTTTAAAAAGTCCTCTAAAAAGTCACTTCATGAATAATAGTGTAAGGGCCAGCAAGAGCAAGTCCCACAGCGTTCCTGATTACACACTTGCCACAGTTCACTTTGCCCCCAAGATGGTTCAGCTGGATGTCAGAGGATTGAAACTCTTCTGACTGCCACCCCAAAATAGTCTACTGCTTGCAGTAGACAGAGCAGAGATTGAAAATACAGTGCTTCTGTTCCCTAAACTTCATTTGCTCCTTAGACATCAGGAAGCTGGAGGTTGGTGGCTCTGTGGAGCAGATGAGGCACTTCAAACACCATTCTGAATAATCCAGCATTTCTGGGCTGGGCTTCTTCTGGTAGAGGAAGAACATGCATGGTGGCATGTAACAAATACCACCCGCTGATGACATGAACTGCAATATCATACACAGTCATTCATTTGTTTATTTGTGAAAGGTCACTGAAACATGTAACACTATTGATATTTAGTTGCTGTCACTAACCCTTCACCTTATGAAGAAATCAAAGTGAACTTTCTCACTTTCTTTTCAGATTTCTGTAAAAGCAATTAACTACCAGGCAAAAAGCTTTGAGATTACTGCAAGCTCCTTGAAGAGAGGCTATGATTACATTGCAAGTCTCAGGTGTAACTACACGGACTACCCAGCCTACTGGAGTGAATGGAGTGAAGAAGTTGAATTTCACTATGGTAATAGTGTCAGAAATAGCAGCTTGGTAAAAGGATGGTATAGTCTTACATACTCTGCTGCTCTCTTGGAGGAGAGTTATGGACTCATCATCTCCATCATTTTGAATATAATGTGAATATATCTGTAAAAGCTTCCAAAGACACTAAACATAGATAGGCAACTCCTTGGGAAACTAAGGAAGAGAAGACCAAGGGAGGTTGGATTGCTTAGCCTTGTGAAAAAAAGGCTGAAAGGGATGTGTTTATTCTCTATAAATATTACATGAAGTGGACAACAGGGAAGTAGAAGAGATATTTGAACTAAATAGCAACACTGATGTGAGAGCAAGTGGGTATAAATGAACCTATATATAGGCTGCAAATTAGGCAGTATTTTAACCATCAGAGGTCTGAGGGTTTATAAAAACTCCTGAAGAGCAACAGAGAGAACAAGAAACATAGCTGCACTACAGTGACAATGATAATGCCATTTTAGGCACTGTGTGATAGGCTTTGTCCCTGAGGGCTGACAGTGGCCTCGCAGTACACATTGGCTCTCCCAGCTCCTGACACATGCAGTAGCTGACCACAGTACCTGCGCCAGACAGTCTCTGACACACCCCACACCATCGCTACTGGCAGCTGTGGCAGGTCTGTTGTTTATGTGCTGGAGACTTTATTTTACATCCTCTAGAAGAGCATTTTTATAAGTTGCAGAAGAGCAGCAATGAATTTGGTATTGCCAGTGCTTGCATTTAGATGCACATTCATATGTAAATATTTGCCTGTTTAACAGATTACCAGGTGAAGGCTGAAGACATTCTGCAGATGGCTGTGCCCACATCCTGCATACTGATCATGGCAGGATCTGTCATTTGTTACTTCTGTTTTACCAAGTAGGTATCCTGCTTCTTACAGAGTTTATAGAGTAACAGTTTATATGGATATCAGTATTGCTATTGATTAGCCGAATGTCTGGTAGCACAGAAATCTAATATTTTGGGTTTTCTCAGCACCTTTATCTACATGTCTGTGAGCAGAGATTTTATAAACACAAGTCAGTTGCACTCTGTCATTTTCTGAATAGTCTTTATTAATTTTACTAGAATAGGCTTGTTATAGTAGGGGGTTGTCAGTTTTGGACCCTGGTCTTTGCTGGAGTAATGTAGTAATCAAGTACTCAAGTAATCAAGTAATGATGACTAAATATCTATATTTCTTTTAAATTTTTTTAAATGGTAATGTGAAAGTGAGATCCTGTCTGTTTCACACATCATTTTAAACATGATTAGAAGAACAGGTGTCATTGGGCAGAGCAGTCACATACCAGCCATATAAACATCTTTGCACTGGTTTAATGAAAAGCAGGAGATGCACAAAATGAACTCTTTCTGTTGCTGCAATGCAGATGCCTAAGAGGGAAAAGAGAACAGAAGAGAGAAATATACACTGATTAAGCCCAAGTGCACTCAAAACAAATAATTTTCATTCTTCTCTTGCAGAGTGAAGAAAGAATGGTGGGATCAAATCCCAAATCCAGCAAAGAGCCATTTGGTTGTAAAAAATGTGAAGGTAATTTAAAAGCTTTGCAAAAAATACCTTTTCCTGATCGTCAAAAGTAGAATATGTAATAAATTCTATTGTCTGTCTAGTGCAAGGGATACTAAATACAATTCATATGTGTCCTAAATCTCATGTGTATCTTTATTAGTTTTCAGTTTTGTGCTACTTTGATGAAATTAAGTTCCCTTTCCATGACCTAAAGCAGAGTCATACGGAACAACAAATGTAAGTGAGAGAAAAAAAAAATCCCTCTGCTTTACAGCATAAAATTGTTTCCTGTAACATAAACATTAACTGTCCTTTCCTTTTGACTTCCAAAAACAGAAGTTGCAAGAACTGTCTGGCTCAAAGTTTGTCAAGCCAAAACTTCAAGGGAAAAGATAACATCAGAAATGTTGAGAAATCTTGCAGTTGCCACAGCAAGTCTGGAGAGTGGTTGCCAAAAGGCAGCAGTGCCGTTTTAACCCCTGATACAATACCAGTTGAAGAGTCTATAGAAATCTGTGTATGTTTAACAGACAGTGAAACTGAGAGCCAAGAAGAAACTGGCAACCAGATCACCATGTTTGAGCCTTGTGAAAGCAGCATCGGTGCTTTCAGAGAGCACCCTGAACACAATGAGTTACTAGCTAACATGTTTGATGCACTCCTGGCAGATGAAAATAACATGCAAGACAATAAAGGCCCAAACACCCCCACAGCTGAGAGGAAAACCTTAGAGAATGTTGGGTCAGAAAATCCATCACAGCGAAATCCAAAAGAAAGTGCAGCTCAGAGTCAGCAACCATATGGTATTTCTCATACAGCTCCCCTTTTCACCAAAGCGTCTCAAGATGACTACAATTGTAGTACAGCCAGCAAAGAGTCAGAAGTATCAGAAGAATCCTTTGAATCTGGCTATCGGAGCTCCAGCATAAATTCTGCTACTCTGGATGCAAGAGACCTTCAACAAATGGTTCATCAAAGCCTTTTTCTATGTGGTTCTGAAAGTGAGCTTGACTCTTGCGTCCTGATCCAGGAATCTACAAATAAATCATTGTTTGGGACCAAAGTAGACAGAATAAACAGCCCTGCAGACAAGAGTTTTGATACCCTTGTGTCTGCGTCCATGGGGTTGTGTGGTTCTGCCTACAAGAGCTGTGACACCCTTTTGTCTCCATCCCTGGAGCCCTGTGGCTCTGCCTACAGGAGCTTTAATATGCTTGTGTCTGCATGCAAGGAACCAAGCAGCTCTGCATACAAGAGCTTCAACGCCCTTGTGTCTCAGTCGATGGCTAACAGTAGCCTGACTCCGTGCTTTGAAAGCGTGTGTTCCTCACAGCCTTTGAGACAGTTGTCAGAGATGCTGGAACACAGCTGCAGAGATCAAAGTGCTCAGCCTGCTAGCAATCAGATATGTTATAACAGCTACAGATCTCCCAACACTGAGCTTGATTTTCCAAACACCTGTTCAGAACATACTGATTTTCTGTCTTTCTCCACACATGCAAATGAAGGTGCTTCAGCTTTTCTATCAGAGGAAGAAATACATAAGCAAGTAATATATCAAAATGTTCAAAGGAAAGCCAATATAATTCCTTGCCCCATTGCACCTCAGCCATCTGGTTATCAGCCTTTTGGAAGTGCAGGTAAATGTAATGGTCTATACTGTGACAGTGACAATGAGGTTATCTCTGCGTCACTGTATGAATCCTTCACTAGTCTGTGCAACAACCTGAGTGAAGCACCTCCAGATACTGCAATCTATGAACCTGACCCAAGGATAAAGGACTGCGTGTCTTTGACTGTTCAGTGTTCTGACTGCAGCATTTCCCCAGGTTTAGCATCTAGTGAGAATGACACACAGACAAGTGATGGGAGCCCTTGGATCAACAGTGCTAATGAGCTGTCTGGTGATAGCAATGATGAAAATACCAGCAGAGATGAACAGCTGTTGCATTGGTTAGAGATGAAACATCAAGATTTAAACAGCAGAGAAAGAGCTACAAAGGGGACAAAATGGAAAAGCTTTAACCCTACTGGTAAAGTAATGCAAGAGGGTGGTGATAACAGATTAAATACTGACTTCCACTGCCACTCACACAACCACTTGAGGGAACTTAGAGATGCAGGGGGAAGTGAAGAGGTGCTGAAGCATGCAGAAGGGGGAAGTTGTGGCTCAGCAGCCAGTTTACCAGCATCACTGGACAGTACTGGGCTAAACTTAGACAGAAAAACTGCAGAGCCCTTGGAGCTCCATGTCTCAGACAAGGTGTTACCTTGTCATCTTATGAGTAACTCCTATCCTTCTGATTCTCACACCATTCACAGTGAGGACTCCAGACTGGCACTTGCAATTAAAAAAAGACCAATAGAACTGTTAAGGGAAAACAGCAGGAAGAATGAGAAAAAAATGAAACTTGTGCAAACCCTTGCCCAAGAGGACAACTGCTATATGGAGGTAGCCTAGCCACATTTGCCAAGACTGAACTAGTCTTTGGAAATAAACTGTATGGCAAGTTGAATTGTTGCTTGTTATTTCAATCTTGACTGAAATGAGGGCTGCTATAGGTCACCCATGATTCAGTGGGTTGTAGAACTCATGCCTGCCTGGGACTGACAGCCAGGACAGGATGCAGACCCCTGGGGACAGTTGGGGTTAGCACCCAGCAGTGGCAGCCACAGCTCTACAGGGACGAAGTCAGAGCTGGTGTCTCCAGCTGTGGGCAATCTCTAAAAGGGAGCAGCAGCTGCAGGAAGCAGGAGTTCTTAGTACAGCTTCTGTGGTTATTGCCCTGGCTATGTGTTGCTCGGGAAGCACACAAAGGTGATGTGGAACATGCTGACACACCTGAAAGTGGGACAGAGGTGCAGGTCCAAAGGGGAGGTGACTGACTTATCACACAGCTTCCATAACTTACTTCTTTTGGGGTGGGGGATGTTGTCCTGTGTGCTTAGCCCTGGCATGGGGTGTATGTTTCTATAGCTGCTCAATCAAGACCTGAAATAAAGATTACCATCATTTGCACTTACACAGTACTATTATTGATGATTAGTTTCTTATCTTGTAGAAACAAGCAGAGTTATTTCTGCAGCTGTAAAAGGAATCCGACATTTCTAAGCAGTGTTTCTTCCCAGAAAGATTATCCAGTGTGTGGTCCAACACTCTACCTTCGTGGAATATTTCTTTTGGCTTCCTGTTCTTGTCCAGTCAGAATGGAATGTAGCCTGCACCTTAAAGGCAGTATGTACTTCTTGTTGGATAATTATTCAAGAAGTTTTACTGACAACTTCTCTACAGCATAATTATATATTTTGGTATGGTAAATTCCACCCTAGTATGTTGGCAGTGGCATAAAACAGTTAAGAACCATTAAGTAATGGGGGGTTTCTATTGAAATGTATACATTTATTCTCATTTAGGAAACTCTATTTGTATTGCCATTCATAAGGAAGGAAACCATAATGCTAAGCACAGCAAGTGGTACTGCAAATCTCTCTTCCACATTGACAAAGTAGTAGAGGTATCCATGTAGGGACACCAGTGGTGCTTTCTTTCCCTTCTACTCTTGTGCTCTCTCTTGCGCTCTTTGTGAAATCCTCCATGAAGGCTTGTGCTCGGCTGGAGAGGTCTGCTCGGGCCACGACTGGAAAACTTTGCTGCAGCACTTGCTTCTCCGCTGAGCCCCAGCTCCATTCTGCCTTTCCCTGGCTTTTTTCTTCCACATAGCTATGCCCTCCAGTCTGCACATTTCCATGAGATGGCTTTCTGTGTGGGGTTGCTCTTCCCTTTCTCTCCTTTCAGTGTTTCTCTGGTGAAGTGGAACCTAACTCTCAGCAAAGGGGGATCCCTGTTCCTATGTCTTTGTATAACCCAGAACTGGAGACAGACAGCAGGGCTGAGGGGGGCAGCTGTCTGGCTCACCCTCTCCCTGTGACAGGCATGGTGCCTGGCTGTAGTGCGAGCTGAGTTCCATGTTCCATCCTCTATCCCTGCCACTTTTGGCATCCATAGCTATTACCAGGCTATGAAACCCAGGTGGGTTTCAAATGACAGGTTTCTAGCCCAAGCTGGTGATCTGCCCCTTGGGCGGTGAGTGGAAGTTGTGACTTTGAGCTGGCAGTGAGGGGTCTGGACTGAGGTCACCACCTGGGGACGTGCCTGTGTGCTCATACAGAGAGAGGCAGCTCGCCCTCCCAAGAGAGGAGCTTTGGTGCCCTCCAGGCATGTCCTTCTTGCTAGTGGAGGGCTCCTGCCAGGACAGAGAATTACTGATCACGGTAAGTGTATTTTCAGTGGTTTTCAGTTTGTTTTGAAAGATTGCCGTGCAAGTGAAGGCTTGTGCCAAGTTTTAGCCTAGTTATAGTGCCATTTATTACTTGCTCACTATCACTCCACCTCCACATCTTTTTCACCTGGCTGTCTACCAAATACTAGCAACCTGACTCACCATGAGTGAAATAGGTTCCTGAGAAAAAACGCTGTGTATTCACAGTTCAGGAGAAACTAGTTCAGATACACTCTTCTTCCATTGCAGAAATGCCACAGGCTTGGCTTGTTTTCATTTCTCTTCTGAACAGAGTTGGCTCCTTGGAAATACGCACCTGTAAGGATCAGCTGTTGGCAAATTTCCATCAATCATAAGGTTTGTCATTGCCCATAAAAAACTAACAATAAGCACACAACAAGGGTGATACTAGCATGGAGCAGGAGCTTGAGGATGTGGAGTCAGGTTCTTGGGGGTAGGGACAAGTTAATTTCAGGTGAAGGTGGAGTCAGCTTTTTAAATAACTTGCCTTTGCATCTTGCTTTGTGACCCTAAATTATTGAGGCAGGATGCAACGATGTCCAAGTGTTCACACACCACAAGCTACAAACTTTATATCAGAAAACCAGTTCTTTTAAGTGTTGTAGTGATAGGGCCAAAGGAACAAAGGGTTAGAGAACTAAATGAGGGGGCTGTAACTCCCAAAACCCTCCTCCCTAAGGTTTACCTCTGACCGTGGAATTGTGTGACAAAACTCCTTAATGAAGAGAGGCTGAGAGAACAGTTTGTTTTTCTCCTAAACGTGTCTTTTCTGTAGAAAACCTCTTAGGGAGCATGATTCATGCAGTTTTTGTTCTAGCCCTGACAGAGGTGCTGCCAAAGTGTGTTATTTTGTATGCAGTTGCTTTTACAAAAAATAGGTAATTTTTATTAATTGTTGGGAGGACTATGCCTGTCCAATGCCCAGGCATGTGTGCCCATGCATGCACACAAACACACAGCTCATTTCCCACCTCTGCAGATTGCTGAATACAAGGTCTGCCCCAGGCTCGCACGTGATGGCGTATCATGATCTCGCATTACCCGGAATTTTAGTTTTTTTCACCACGCTTCTGTGACTGAGACCTTGCAGTCACGGCCACAGCCCTTAAGGCGTCTCCTACTGCACCAGTCACAAGGTCAGAAGCCAAGCAACAGCTCAGCAGGAACTTTCTGTTAAAAAGAGAAGGGACACCAGTGAACTGGTCTGGTTTTCAACTGTAGGACTGTTGTCTCTCTAAGCAGATTGCTCCAAAGCAAAGAAAAAACACAGAAGCGAGGAAGAGGGCACTTTCCAGATACCTCATTAACACAACCAAAGTTACAGCTTAATGAATTGCCATACCTCGGCCTGTTTTCCCAGAGTGCCTAATAAAAGCTGTCAGCAGCACTGCCAGATTGCTAAATCCTGAGTGTTTTCATTCCTTGTGACAAGCTTGTTGAGAGGAACTTTACATCTCTGCTGAACTCTGGCCAAAGGTGCTCTATTTGTCCATTTTGCTGTCCTGCTTCCAACCTGCCCCTTCTGTGGCTTTCTATAACATTGAAATGTCCATACTGCCCCTTCAGTAAGACTGCAAGATGAAAAAGAAAAACTGGCAGTAGCCCTAGTTGAACAGAATGGGAAACTGGCTGCTGTGGCACATTTAACTGCATGAGGGGAGGAGCAGCTGTTCTCTTCTTTTTTTTGCTCTTAGCCAGAATGCTCTCTCTAAAACTGACAATCTGTGCATGAGACCTAAGATCCTATATTCTGAATGCAGAGCTGCAATTGTCATGGCAAGAGTTGTTACAGTACAACCTGTGAGCCACAGCCTGTCTTTGCTAGAGGGATTACTGTGCTAGACCTGCCCCAGTCCATGGAGCATGGCAGGCGTCCTAAGGAGCTCCTGTCCCAGTTTAGTGATGGATCAGCCATTTCCTTCATCCTGTCTCTACCCAATTGTAAAGAGCAGGGCGTTCATAACAGTGTGGTGTTTGTCCTCTGATTGAAGGCTACCAAGCTGGTGACTAACACGTAGCACTGGGATTTTCCTACTTGGTGCTGTTTCCGCAGCTCTTAGAAATGGGGAAATTTGCTATAAGCTGAAGAGTTTGAGGTTGACTGCTTCTCCCCAGCTCAGCTACTGCTGGTTTCACTTGCAATGAGCCACCCACACAGCAACAAGAATTATAATGAGGTGACAAAGCACTGGACTGGGTTTGGGGGTAGAATTTCCACGCCTGGGTTAGACTTATAACCAGTCTCCACTTCTTGTCTTGATGCCCTAGAGAGTTTCTATGAGAACCAGGTGTGCATTGGCCATGGCAGGCCGTGGAGCCAGTGCCTGCAGTAAGTAGCTAGCTGAGGTCTGGAGAAGCTGGCTCGTACTGTGCCACAGTGTGCATGTCTGGCAGGCCCTGGGCTTGAAGGTTGAGCAGGGCAGTTCACTGCTGGGTGGTCTTCCCCCTCCACTGCCTGGCTGAGGTGCTTCAGAAACACATAGCATGCTCCTCCACAACATGGGGGGCGGGGAATGAAGCCATGAAATGCCTTGTTTCCTCCACTACAGCAGGATTAGGATACCCAACTTGGCATGTACTGCCTACTTCATGGCCTCATTCTGAGCTTTGCTGGGCCCCTGCAACAGACATTCCTGTTCAGAAGTTTTAGGAATTCTTCCCAATTCTGATCAAGCTGCCTTTGCTGTTCTTATAACTTAAAAACTTCCAGCTGTGCTCCTATATTGGGTTTGTGTAGCAAGATTTTATAGTGGAGGGGGGCTACAAGGGTGGCTTTTCTGAGAAGCCACTCCCTTCCTGCCTTTCCTCCTAAAGACACAGTACATTGCTGCCAGTGACATGAGAAGTCACTAAATGTGTTAGGACTGCATGTTCTGTGGTTTACAAATGCAGCTGGCCACCCTCCTGCAGCTTGCTGTGTGAGCCCTTTGCTTTGCTTTGCTTGGCACATGCTGCCACAGCCAGAGGTTGCAGACAGCTGGTGTGTTTTTCACCCTATAACAGGTGCTGGGAGCTGCCTAAGGCACACTCCATTGCTGCACCCAGCCCCAGGTGTGGAAGAGCTGCAGCCAGGCAGGATAGGTGGGACATGCTGATTTTTGACAGCTGTGGTAAAACAAAGCTCTATGAGATGCAGCTGAGGCTCTTGCCATAAATAGCTGTGTGCCAGCAGCACAGTTCTGGTTTTGGTACATCCCCACTTGCAGAGATCCGGGGACAAGCTGCCTAGAAGGAGCAGGGAGTTCTGCCAGCACTGCCAGTTCAGGTGAGCACTGTGGGAATGTGTGACAGTCTTGCTGACCTTGTGCAGAGATGCTCTGGGCATGCTTTGCATGGTGCAGCTGAGGATGTTGGGTTTGAGCCTGAGCAGAGCTGTAGGTTTCTGTTCCAGATGGTCAGGGTGAGTTCACTAGCACAGTCATTCCTGTTTCTCTTTACCAGCATGTGCCTGGTGATTTCCTAAGAGAAGATACGAGCTTCTGTGCAATCTCCTCCATGTGAGCAAGACATACATAGTCACAGCTCTGTGAAGGTAAGCCCTTTTCCTCTGGCAGGAGCCAAAGTGATGTCCTCTTACTACAGCGTTCATGTAGTATGAGTTCAGACTTGAGGGATATTGGGGAAAACAACAGGCTGAGCCCAGTGTTGGTGGCTACAGATAACTGGCAAAGGCAGAAGGGAGGCAGGAGGGCAGGATGCTGGGGTCTCTGCAGGTGACACTCAGCATTCCCCAGACTGAAAACTCCCTCCCCTGCAGCATCCTGTGTCAGCTCACAACAACCACCTGTGGAGCTTTGGTGTTTTTCAACCTGCTGCTTTGCTGACTAACACCTCCGCTTTCTGCCTGGCTCATTCATATTTTAACCTGTTTCCTGAGCTTTGAGGTGGTTTCTTCTATTGCTTTCCCGTCCAGCAGAACACTGTTACTAATGTCTCAGCTGTTCTCCTGCCATTTTTTACTTACTGTAATGTATGTTTATCTGCCTCCTAAATGTCACCAGCCAGTAATGGTGCCTTTGAACCGAAAGTTATGCCAGGTCTGTATCTTTGATGCTCCTGGGGATATTGGTTTAATTCTTTTATGACAGGAAGAAAATACAGAGGTAGTACTGTTCCTGTGGAGTTTTTTCTCCTTTTCTCCAAATCATGAACATGGTAACTCCAAGTGTGACTAGTGTTATCTCCTAGAGAAAGGAATTGTCAGCTCTGATTGTTTTTTTGATGGGTATTCTTGCTGATAAATACATGCAGATGTTGCGCTTCTTCCAGTGATAGCAAAATGGTTTTGGGTCATGAATAGCAGAATCTACCAGGCTTTCCCTTGTGTGCCCTTCATGCCTGCTTCTTGGTGAATATTGCTGCTGCAGGCTGGGCTGAAATTACACTTTTTGTGAGTTACATTTGAGGAAAACGGGCCTTTTGGTGCAATATGTTTAAATTTATAAAGCCATTGGTCTTACAGTGCTACCAGTGTTCTTATTTTAAAAATTAGCTCTGTAATATCAAATGCATATTATTGCATGGTTTAAAAGTAGTGTGGCAAGTGCCTGCCAGACTATCACTCTTTGCACTGATCTCACATACTGCCCTTTCCCTCCTTCCTCTGCACAAATAACAGTATTGGCACACCTTGGAGAGCCCTGTGTAATCAGAGGGCAAAAGCTACACCACTGTCCTGGTGTGCTATCCTCACAACAGAAAGATATTACTGGGAGCCTGGGAAATTTCTAACTTAGCTGCTCAGCCTCATTGACCCTGTACTGTCCCACACTGCACCCAAGAGTGGTGACAATCTCCACAACCCACAGGCACCATCAGCTGAGACAAGTCTTTTCTAGAAGCTTGGGCCCGACATTGTGCCTGTAAGTGATCCACAAAGCATGCGGAAGGGAGAGCTGGTCTTTCACAGAGGCTGCTCCAAACACCATGAGGAGTAGCTTCTGGACTAAGTCATGTGACCGTCTCCATGCATGTTCTAACGGTGTACAACCAGCTCAGTTACCAGCAACTACCTGGCAAGCAGGGTCAAGAGCCATCTGCCCTGGCCTGAACATTCCGAAACATCTGTATTTCACAGGATGAGTCAGAGGCATGGAGGGCTGAACATGGCGCTTCCTCATCCTGTGCCCTGCTGCCTTGTGCCAGCTTCACTGCTGCAGTCTTCTTGGGTTATTACAGCTCCTTGTTCTTTACCCTCCTACCTCCACACTGTGCTGTGTGTGCCAATTCCCTCCACAGTGCTGCTCGTTTCCCTTTTGTCCAAGGATACAGTGAGTGTGCATGGGGTCCTTGCAGCCCCTTTGGTGAGTTGACGGACCCTCCCTCAGTGTCAACCTTGAAATCTAAAGAGACCTGGCCCAGACACAAGTTACAGGCATGAGATATGACAGGCGTGAGCCCTTCACCTGTGTAGGAGCCAGACAACCTCCCTGCCTATGGTCTGAGGACTGGTGCTGTTGCCCTGATTCTGGGACCATTTGGGGGATGGATGGAAGCTGAACGCAGTGGTGCTTGACTGTCTCCAATGTGGCACATGCTGTACCATGCAGTTTGGCTTAGCCCTTTAATACCTTGACACTGATGCCTCCTCACTGCACAAGTCTAAGTCCACCAGCACCACTATGACCTTTTAGATAGGAAGCTTGTGAGTTTTTATCAGCTCTCCCACCCTTTTCTCATGTAAGAGAGCAGAGCAGTACAGTAATAAATGTTGTGTGGGTGTTTGGACCTGAATTCATCACCTCCTCTCACCACATCCTTCTGTCGGCACAGTAATACTGATACAGTGGTGACGTCAATCTCCATTTATCGCTGTGTATTCCAATACACCACGGCCCTTGGTTGTGCACAAGTAGGCTTTGTTCTTACTCAGTGCTGAGGAGACCCACCTGCTCCCCAGCTCCCCAGGCGGGGTCTGCAGTTGCAGTAATGATTTAGCCAGGCCGGTCATGGAAGTGTTGGAGGGCTGAAATGCACAGAACAGGGCAGGTAATGTCCATGTTTCCACCAATTTTCCCTGCTGCCAGTTTGTTCCTGCTTGATATTGCAACTTCACTGTAAATCTTTCTTAAAGCTGATGTGGCCCTTGTGCCCCAGCTGTCATTGCTGTTGGCCTCTGGAAAGTCAGAGCACCCCTTTGTCTCCCTGTTGCTTCAGCTTTGTGATTAGATGGCAGAGTACATCAATAATGATTTTTTTTTCATGAAGAAAGATTGTTTGGGCATATAACTGGTGGACTGTGTCTTCCTTTCTTTTTTTGCTTGGGTGTAACAAAATCCATTTTCTCATGCTTGGAAATACTTTTTTTTTTCTTTCTTTTTTTACTTAAACT
>QWTY01062203.1:0-11325 GCA_008033365.1 Pseudorectes ferrugineus
CGATGCTTCACCCCATATGTCTCTGTTTACCGTCGATAAAACAGAGCTATTAATACTGCTGTGCTTCAGGGTGATCTTTTGGACTGTAATTAATGTTAAAACCTTCTGAGGTCACTGGCTGGAAGGAGCTGGAGAGGTGCAGAGGCTGTGTGCTGCCGGGCTGCCAGCCTCCACCACAGCTGGGGTGATTGGTGCCGAGTCCAAAACATCTCATTCACAAGGAATGGAGATGAAAGAGTTTCCTCTAAGGTTCTTGAAAGAGGACTGGCTCCAGGTGAGGGAAAGCAATTGGGTTTGTTCTCAAAAAGAGAATTTTTGACAAGATCAAAATCACTTTGATTCTGATGTTTTTCCATTTACATTGGTTTTTTTTTCCTTACATCATCCAAAAAAATGATGAAATGAGGGCTTGTTTTTTGACATCTATTTTTTAACCCAGGCCTGACCAGGAGAGATGCTCTTGCTCTTGGCAGCTGAGTGACTTTGTTCCTGTGTGAGCTGAGCAGAGGGGAGAAGTGCAGTCAAAAGTCTCACGCAGGTCTTCAGCATCACCCAAAGGGGTGGATGTGCTTCAACACCCAGCCAATCCTCCTGACCCCACTGGCGATGGAATAGGTGAAATGGGCACTAATTGCTGAATATTACAATTGTGTTTTGATGAAAGTCTTCTGTTTTTCAGGGAAAGTGCTCTGGCACTGATTGCCTCAGAGCTAATGGAGCCAGCCTGAGCCGCTGTAGGCAGAGCAGAGGTTACACATTAGCTCTGCTCACCCTTTCACAAAAGCAAACACAGCAGCACAGCCACTGTGGCTCAGCAGGTGACCCCGGGATGGGGATGGGGAGCAGCTCCCAGCAGTACCCTGATGCTGAGCCCTCCTCCTGCTTGTTGTGCTTCTGCTGATGAGCAAGACGAGCCCTGTGCTGGGTGGGCAGCAGGACCCCTGGGGTCTCTGCCCTGTTCTCTGCTCCTCATCTCCTGGGGCTGGAGTCCCCCTGCCCAACACTGGGTGCCCCTGTTGGTGTTGCTGAGACACAAACCTTCCCTGCTCCCAGCAGGAGACTCCTCACTCCCCTTGAGCATCCCATCTGCTGAAGGGAGGGAAGGGAACGGTGGCACCTTCAGGGTGGGATGCAAAGCCCTGCAGTCAGACTCCTGCATGGAATTCAGTGCTGCCCTATTGCCCTGTCTGTGCCTCAGTGAGAACAGCCTGTGTGTGTGTGAAGTGTGAAGTGGCACAGTGTGGATGTCCTGCCTGAGATGCTCCCACTCCGAGCAGCGCTCCTGGTAAATGAAGGAAAGTGATGTCATGCCAGAAGGATTAAACAGCCTCTCCTCGGGCGAGCTGAGCATGTCCGTCCCCTGCGTGCCCCAGCTTTGAAAATGGGAGTGGTCCCTGCACACAAGTGTGTTCCTTGGCAGTCTGCTGGCATCCCTTCAGACAGCAAGTATTGTCAGGGAGCGAATGCTAATTGCTTGGAGGGAATATGTCCTGCGCTGGGAATTGCTACCGTGCAAATGTCAGCTCTTATCAGCCACGTGTGGGATGTGCAGGGCCTGCAGGGGGGAGAGAGGGGGCTGGCAGTGCTCGTGTGTGGGGCAAGGAAAAGGGAGGCATTGCTTCTGTCACCCCCCAAGGATGCTAAGGACTTAGGACCATTCCTTAAATAAACATACCTCAGGATCTCAATCCCATTTAAGCTTCAGCTGCTTTTATGGTACTCCTTGCACTCGCTTGCAAGAGCTGCTCAGTTTTACCTTAGGCTAAGGAGGGGTGGTGTGTTATTTCTCAGGCTGGGTACCCCACCACCAGGCATCTCAGACCTCTGAGGGGTTCAAACCAGCCCCTGCACTTTGTCAAAGCCAGCTTGAGTTGCCATGCCCAGCTTGGAGTGAATAACTATGAACTGATGCCCTTTGGGAGAGTGGACAGAAGATTGTCACCCCTGCTGCGAAGAAGCATTCTCATTTTGGAGCTTTGATGCTCTGAGCAGGACTCTGAGCTCAGCATCCCGGGACGTTCCATGCAGCCACAGCCTGTTTATTCAATGCTCCATCCGGCACAAAAGCCAGATTTTACTGTCAGATGCTCCCCATTAGCTTCAAGTGTGAAATTATCATTCCCACCCTTTTACCAACCCCACCCTTGTGAGGAAATGAGGGAGCAAACAACTGAAGGGCCGTTCACAGGACGAGTACGAGCTGTCACTTGTCAGCACAGAGCCCACTTATGGCAAGAATTACTGCCCTGCTCCCAGAAGGGCCAGAGGGAGCCCGGCTCACAAACACCACCGTGTAATGATGTTCACATCAGTGCATGGCAAAGCAACCCTGAGCTGTTTGCACCCCTCTGCAGTTGGGAGGATTCAGGGTGCAGCCCCACAGGGGTCCCTGGGATGGGGGGAGAGGAAACAGAGCCCTGCAGATGCCAGAAAGGGATGAAGTGACCTGTCCCCTCAGCCCTGGCTCCTGTCCCTGGGTTTTCCTCTGTTCCAAGAGACCATCTCACATCTCCTTGAGATGCCAAAACTGACTGATAGTGCCTGGACCACATTTTTCCTTTCTCTTCTGAAGGCCGGTTCCCATAACAACCTGGTGGTGTGGCACTGAGGGATCAAGACATTGTTTTCCTTTTGCTTCCTGCCTTCCAGATTTACCCTGTACGCGGTGGATACGCGGGGGAGACACTCAGAGCTGAGCACGGTCACCCTGAGGACAGCCTGCCCGCTGGTAGACGACAGCAAGGCAGAAGGTCAGTGTTCAGGCGCCTCGTGCTCCGCGCCAGGAGACATTTCCTGCTGAATTTGATTTTCCTTTCTTCACTGTGCTCCCACAAAGCTGCCCAGGCCCGTCTCCCCCAGTGGGAAGGCTCCTTTAAATTCACCCGTGGGCACAGGGACGTTCATCTGGGGAGGGGTGACAAATTGCAGGAGTGTGCAGGGGCAAAGTCTCCTTGGCTGGGCAGCTGGTGGCTCCGTGATGGCACACAGGCATCCTTGCCGTGCACGGCTGTGGGAGCTGGTGCTGTGTGTCTGACACAAGTCCCCTGGAAAAAGAGCAATCCCTTCTCACAAACCTGAGAGAGGCAGCCCTGGCTGGGCCATGCAGGGCACCACTGGCTCTGGGTGTTTGAAGGGATGCTGGGGGCAGCTGTCTCAGTTTGGAAACAGAAATGTTGATAAAAGCCCAGCTACTTTTGCACATTTGCATTGTTCAGTTTTGAAATTGATCCCCCTTGTCCTTATGCCCAACCCAGAGCACCTGGCTGCTTTCAGATTTAAAAGGATTCCTCTAAGTGACCATCATGTTACCTGGTCTCTTTCTTGCTTGCTTTCCATTGGGAATATCGCACAGAAGAAAGTTTTGGTTAGTGCTTAGTTCCATGTTCAATAAGAAAAGCATTCCCCTGAAAAAACAGCAAACAGGAGACTAAGGAGAAGGAAGGAGATGCAGTTTTGTGCATTTCCCTTCTCCAAAATGGGATTTTTTTATCCAGCATAGAGTTAACGCTCGTTTAACACATCTGAGCTGCTCCAGCCAGTGCCCACAATGATGAGGTGCTGCATTTCTGGCTGAAGGACCACCCTGGGATCACCAGTGTTGATTTCTTCCTACTCTTTGGCACCATAGCTGCGAATGGCTTTTGGTTTGGTGAATTTGGGAACAGCTTGCCTGCCCTTCCTGGGAGGGTAAGGCTGTGTCTGCCTGTCCTGGCAGCTTTTTGCCTCTCCTCCTCCTGCTCCTTCCTGGAGTATTGCTGGAGTCTTTGGGGCAGCTCTGCTCGTGCAGGGCACCCACTGCAGGATCAGCCTGAGGAATTGCTCAATGCTCTCCGGTCACTGAACCCTGCTGCAGGCAGCCCCAAGGGACTGGCAGCCATCCCAGCTGCCTGCCCCTGCTGCCAGCCCTGCCGAGGGCTCTGCTCCTCCTCTTCCCATGTTAGCACCTTCAGCTGCTCGTTAATCCCATGCCCTGATCCTTTCCAGAGATAGCTGACAAAATCTACAACCTCTACAACGGCTACACGAGCGGGAAGGAGCAGCAGACAGCCTACAACACCCTGATGGAGGTCTCTGCCTCCATGCTCTTCCGAGTCCAGCACCACTACAACTCCCACTACGAGAAGTTTGGAGACTTCGTCTGGCGCAGTGAGGACGAGCTGGGGCCCAGGTACCTGTCCCTTCCCTGCGTCCTGCCCTGCCCCATGCCCCGAGCACCCCTCTGCTTGGCACTGTGGGTGTGACCCCCTGCCTTCTCCTTGTAGCTAAGAGAAGTCCCCTTTTGGTGTTCACCAAGCTGTCCTGCATCCCCTTGGACCACCAGGTCCTGCTCGGTCCTTGGATGAATGCTGGTGGGGACACCTGGCAGCTGGGGGGTCTTTGCATGAATGTTTGTATCATCCAGCCTGAACCAAGTGGGTGATGCTTCGAATGAGTGGGAGCTTGGAAACACTGAGGAGTGGGGGGCAAAGGGTGTAATATAGGCCTGGAAAAGTTCTTCCTTCTCCCCTTGTTCCTATCTGCTGGTTGGATGTGGCTCAGGATCTCTCCACAGTACCAGGATGACAGCTCACAACTGTTCACACCCCTCCTGGACATAGATCCAAGCTGGCCTGGGGCTTCTCCTCCTCCAGAGATGACCTTGGTAGTTCATAGGCCTCTGGCACAGAGCCATTCCCATCCTTCCCACTGCCTTCCCTCTCCTTTGATGACACTGCAGGCTTGTTTGTCCTTTGCAATTGTTCCTTTCCTTCTGAATCCGTGGGAACCATCAGCTTCTTCTTACACATCCTTATTTCCCCTGTTACTTGAGATCCAACCCACTGAAGGATGCTGTCCAGCCCGACACCTGCATCAAGCCGTGGGACAGCAGGGTGGCATTTAAACTGCCAGTCCCAGGTCCCAGCTACATCTGGAGCCCGTGGTCGATTTGGCTGCTGTCTGTTGTCCTCACCAAGCCAGGGGAGCTCCTCACAGCACTGCTCTGCCCCTGCTCTGTACTTGAGAAATACGTGACTTGCAGCCAAGGGGATGAATCCATAAAAGCCAAGGCAGGCAGTGCCAGGCTCGTGACAAGAGCGAAGCTCTGCCATCCAGCCTGGCTTCTCACGGAGCTTGGACAGAAGCAGAGGCACTGACACAGCAGGAAGCAACGAGGATTCTTTTTTGCCAAGGGAGGCCATCTCGTAACAGGATTTTAACTGACAGGCTGTTCTCCTTCCCAGGGGGACATTCATTTTTGTACCTTGAAATGTTTATCAGATGAGCCTCGGCTTCACAGTAAACGTTCGCTCATAAAACGGAGCGACAAGAGGGGAGTCGATTGCCTCTGTGTAATAAATACATCACACCGAGGTCCTCGTGAGCCCAGTTTCCATGAAAGCCACAGGTTACTGCAAACAGCTGCTGGCAAGAAGACACACTGACAGCCAGATGTCCCAACCAGACCGTTTACATTAAGGAGACATTAAAAACTTAGCTCATAGGTGGCCCTAAACCAGGACTTTCCGTGGTCAGCAGCATCTCAGCACCTGGCTTGCCTCATCCTGCTCATCTCCTCTAGCAACAACAGCCCCTTTCCTGCTCCCCCCATTCCTCTCACAGACACCGAGTGAATCTCACGCAGTTAATTTGTTCCAACAAGACAGAAGAATCTGTCTAAATCAGTGAACTTTAATGCTACTGTGCATCCAGACCTCTGGATCCGTGCAGCCAGTGGGCTTCCTGACACAGTCACGGGGAGATTTCACTATTATTTTCTCTTACTGTGTTTGCAGGCTGATTCTTATGACCACTGCAAGCAGGGTATGGCTTTTAGGAGGAGGCAGAACAAATAATTAAGTTAAAATCTTCTTTCTGTGCCCCTACTTGTGGCTACCAGCAACACTGGGGTCAGTATGTGGCATCAGCCCAGGGCTCAGAACCTGTCCCCTGCTCCAGCCAGTCACCCAGGCAGGCAGCCAGGCTGGCCAAGGGACGTGAAGTGCATCTCCAGAGCAGCTGGCTTCTGGTACAAGGGGGAATGCAATGTTCTGATGGGAGGCTGTGATAAGAGGCCATCAAGTCCTGGACTGACTGTCCTCGCACACGAGGGTCTGAAAGACCCGGGTCAGTCCTCAGTAGAGTGGAAAAATCTGAATTTATGACAAAACCACCTCATACAGGAACACAGCAGCCAGGCAACCACCCTCTCCCAGCAGTCTCAGGAATCTCATCCTTCCTTCCAGCCCAGGTATCATTTTTTATTGGCTTCTTCATGCAGCTTCACCCTCTTTTAGTACCTCCCTCCGAGGTGGGGCAGGGCAGGGCTTGGCTGGCTCTGGATATGTTTTCATCCCACACCAGCCCTCAAGGTGAGTGTTGGCTGTCCCCTGTGCAGCTGAGGGACAAACAGGAGCACCCCTGGCACTGGGCAGAACAGGAGGATCCTACTCATGGGCATATCCTTGCAGAGCTGAGGCTGGCAGCAGGGACCTCAGTGCCCTGTGCCCTGTGCAGTGGGAACACTGGTTCATGCAGGAGCCCTTGGAAAGTGCCCTGGCAGCAGGCACCCATCCCCTCCCTTTCCTGTCCCCCACCATGCCATGAGGCACCGCAGAGGGAAGTGGCTGCTTAGAGCTGTCACTATTTTTAAATCCCCCTCTCCATCATTTGTGACTGTGCTGTGACCTCCTAAATCCACCACCTAAGTGCGATCCAGAATCAGTCCCTGGCTCCTGTGGTGAGCGTGTGGTGGGAGGGAGGGCACTGCTGGCCCACACCAGCATGGGGACATCCCCATCTGGGCAGTGGGGTGAGGGGGAAGGGGGTCACTTCATCCCTTTGGGGACTGAGAGCTTGGGGTCTGGCCACAGGCAGGCAGGAGAGTGACTCCCCTCTCGCTCCCCTGCCATCCCCTCCCAATTCCTGCCCTTTAATAAGGCAATAACTTGCCATTTCTGGCAGGGATGAGGTTGGTCAGCATTTAGGAAGATTTCATTTCCAGTATTTGAAAAGGTGGTCGTTCTGACCCGACAGCCCTCCGTAGGGAGCACTTGGGTAATACCCAGGGCTTGATTTATGGTGTTAAATTGGCAGCCCAAGAACTGCTCCTGTAATTTATTACCCAGTCTTCACCAGAAAGCCTCTCTCTCTTTCTCACCCCTCCCCTCACCCTCTCTGTCTCTCCTCCTCCTTATTTTTTTTAAGAGGGAACAGCTGACAGCCAAAAGCTAAATCTAACATTTACACATGACTTCATTACCCCGCTAAAGTAAATGACTCAAAGCGGTGAAACCCATCAAAACTGGAGCTTTGGCACTGGACATCAAAAGCGAGGGGCCCGATTCCCTCTCCCCCATCACCCTGTCTCCTCTGTGACCACAGTTCAGTGTGTTTTCAGTATTCTCATAGGGCCAGCCCATCACGTGCCACATCCCATCCTTAAATGTAGGTTTTTCCTGGGACTGACTGCACAGAGTGAGCTGTGGATGCAGCAGGTGTGTGGAGACAGCTCCAGGAGGAGCACAGCCCCTGGCACAGCAGGCATCAGCAGGTTGAGGTGGTTTGACCCATAAATTTCTTGCCATCCTTGAGCTGCTTCTCACACGTAGGAATATTTGCCTGGTTAAGAGACCTGAGTATATATCAGGAAGCAGGGACAACGTGGTGAGTTCTAGCAATATCCAGGAGATTGTTAAAGTGTGGTGGAGCAAGCAATGAAAATGGGAAGGTAGAGAAGGCCAAGGGAAATGGAGGCAAAGGCAGGTTGTGTGGGAGAAAAATGAGAGATGGGTGAGGAAAGCTGTGGGAAAGGGTAGGGGAAGTGGTGAGAAGGGAATAGAGGAAGGGCAGAGCGTGGCCAGCAGACAGCCCCTGGCCAGCTGAGACATCCACTCCTTTGTTGTTGTTGGTTACCCACCGCCGGGGTTTGCCTCAAGGGCTGGTCATGGCCACTCCTCACTGCTCCCCTCTTGCTGTGGCTGGGAGAGGCCTTGTGGTGAGCTGGAGCAGTAACCAGTTTGGGGGGAAAACCCAATGATTGCTTGTTTGGCCTTTGAATAAACAACTTCCCCATGTTGGCACAGAGTTCAGGTCCATGGACACCAGCACGAGCACAAGCTAAAGGGCTGGGGAAGGGCCAGTACTGCATTTTGGAGCTGCTTTATGACAAATCGGGGTGATCGTGGAGCTGTGGCCTTAGAGAGATGAGAGTTCTCCTTTGTGAGGGCGTTCTGGCTGAGTGATCTCCTCCTGAGCATGGTCAGCTCACATAAAAGCCCATCCTATGAGGTGATGTGGATACTGTGCTTGTTCAGCCTTCCCTGAAAGGGAGAATCAGTGCAGATGTTAAGAAACAATTTCTCAGCATTAGGATGGGGAGCACTGGAAGGATCACCAGCTCCCGACTCTAGGAACAGCTCAGAAATTCATCCAGGCAGGTTGATCCCAGCAGGAAGTGGCACAGGTGGTGACTTTTGGTCCCTTCCAGCTGCAGTGACTGTGATTTGTTGAAGTTTGGCAACTGTAGTGACAATCACTATAGACTTTGGTTTTCAGCTGAGCTGAGCTTGAATCAATCAGTCCTCACCAAAAGCACCTAATGCCATCATGGAATTTGTAACTGCAAGAGGCACACATCCAGCAGCACAGGACCTGTTCCTGGCAGTGTGTCAGGTCGTGGTGTGTGGTGGGAGCACCAGATGCTGTCGAAGGTCAGGTGGCTGCTAGGGAGAGTAACGTGAGTAGAGGTGTTGTGTCAGAGCTGGGCACAGCTCAGCCCATGACATCATTATTGTAGACGTGTGTGTTACTAACGAGGCTCAAATTGCCCGGTCTGGCTTGTCTTTCTGGATTAAATCCACAAATGGATATCACGGAGTGTTGTCCAAGAAGGGCCAACTTCCTTTGCTCTTCCTTTGCCCTCCCAGCTGACCCGGAGCACACCACCCTGGGGAGGAGTGGGACAGTTTTCCATGTGTAGCCCTGGAGGAGCAGTGGTTTCCTACAGCCTTTCATCCAGTGTTCCCGCTCCAGAGGGAGAGGTCCGAGCTGGCTGGGGATGCCAGGATGCCCTCTCGCCTCCTGCCGCCGTCTCTGCCCTCTGCTCTGGAGCTGAGGTGACCCTGACCAGCCCTTCCCTGGCGTCCCATCCCCGGACATCAGGCTCACGACGCTTCCCCCAGGCTGGGAGCTCACAGCCCGAGCTGCAACACCACTCAGCTTTCATAATCAAATAATCCCCGTGTTTATGCCTTGCTGACTGACAGTGCTGCCCCTGACATATCATTATCAGGAATTTACATTCCTGCAGGAACTGCGAAATCCCCGACTCTTGAATCCAGAGCTTTCCTGTGGCACCAGAGGGAGAGGAAATAATCTGTGATCTTGAGACTTTCAGACCACTGAAGTAAACCCTCTTCCCTCCCTTTGTTTGATTTAGCACTTTGCAGACTCCCACAAGGGGATTCTTGGTTTCTTACGGGTTTATTTTGTTTTGTCTTAATGTGTTGTGCTTTTTTTCCTCACTCTTCTAGTGTCAGTCCTTTTGGGCCGTTTGCCTCCTTGCAGGCTTGGGAAATCAAAGGAAGGGGAGGGCTGGGCTCATCAGTCAGGAGCAGGAAGGTGCTGGGGGACTCACCAGGGTGCCAGGTGGGGCCAGCACACGTGCTGGAACTGGCCAGGATCATGTGGTGGTGGTGACAATCTAGCTGGGGCAGACTGTCCCCAGGGCACACAAGCTGCTCCAGTGGGTCAGACCTGAGGTCCTGGTGGTGTGAAATGGCAGATATCCCCAGAACTTTGGGAAAAACAGAGCTTCTCTCCACTTGAAACAGGAAAGACAACGTCTTAGGCAATGGGTCTCATCCATTCTTGTCACAAGACAGAGCTGGTGGCAGAACGCAGAAGTTCTGACTCCTGGTCTCCCCTGTGCTTTTCCTGCACTGCTCTGTTCCCATCTGTGTCCCCTCCAGGAAGGCTCACCTGATCCTGAGGAGGCTGGAGAAGGTCAGCAGCCACTGCTCGACGCTGCTGCGCAGTGCCTACATCCAGAGCCGCACCGAGACCATGCCCTACCTGTTCTGCCGCAGCGAGGAGGTCCGGCCGCCCGGCATGGTCTGGTACAGCATCCTAAAGGACACCAAAGTCACCTGCGAGGAGAAGATGGTCTCCATGCTGCGCAACACCTACGGGGAGTCCAAGGGGCGGTGAGGGAAGGAGCGGGCCTGGAGCTGTGGGAGGCAAAGGGACTCCGAGGAGTCGAGGACTTGTGATGTGCTGAGTGGCTGGTGGGGTTTGGGGTCGGGTGATGTTCAGAGGGGGTGGAAGGGGACAGCGAGGCCAAACAGGACTTTCTCACACAGACGGCAGAGAAACAAGAAATGAGCAAGTTGGACTTTATTTCTTTTCCTTTTTTTTTTTTTTTTTAATTTTTCAAGAGTGAAAAAAAAAAAAAAAGAAATTACCTAATTTGACTCAGCATAAAAGCCTCTCCTTTTTAATCTTTTCTTACTGAATTTCCTGGACTACACGCTCCAAAACCCTGGGAGGAGGAGATGCCCACTCGAGGCCAGGGCCAGGCAGAGGGGAGCTGCTGGGCGCAGGGTGACCCCTGCCCTGCCTGCCCTGCCAGTGGGCAGGAGCTGCGGGGCGAGAGGCCCCGGTGCCGTGGTGGCCGAGGACGCCAGGAGGAGGTGGCGCGGGTGGCCGGTGACACGGCGCTGCCAGCGAGGGTCCCGGAGGGGGAAGGCAGGCAGGTGGTGCCCGGGACACTGCAGGCAAGCTGGGCTCTTGCACCGCTCCGAGTGGACGGGGCGGCTCCGTGCGCAGCCTTCGTTGGCAAGGCTCCCGGCAGCTTGTTCTGTGCATTAAAGATTCATATTAAGTCCATCTCCGCTGCCTCACTGGTGTTTCTTCCTGACACGGTCTCACCTCTGCTTGGGCGTTCGTGGGGTTTCAGTTCTGGGGAGGACATCACTGATGGCCTGGGGTGTGGCTGAGATGAGGGACCCCAAGAGCTGCAGCGTAGAAAGGAGGGAAAAGTGCAGCCTTTCGCCCAGGGTCCTCCTCTCCTCAACACCCAGCATAGCCACTGGTCCCAGTGGGAGCTGGGAGCGTGTGGGAAAGCCCAAGAAGAAAGCCAGGGGCTAAAAAGACATGGAGAATCTGGTTTCTTTTACTGTCAGATGTGGGTTAGGCTGGCCCGGGCTCCCTGTGGGTAATGGATTTCTCAGCCTGGTAGCCAAAACAAAAAGCGCGGAAGGGTGAGAGGGGAAAAATACAAAAATCAGATCAGCTCAAATCTATTGCTTTTTCCTTTTTAAAGCAAAACAACGAACCTGGAGAGGG
>QWTY01062205.1:3747-19037 GCA_008033365.1 Pseudorectes ferrugineus
TTTTTTTCTTTTTTTTTTTCCAAGTGAATTCATCAGGTAGAGGAAGCCACGAGGCAAATATGTACCTGCAAGGAGACACTTGGGCATGGTAGAAGGAAAATCTGGCTGTCCTGTTTCTATCCACTGGATGTTTGATCTGATTTGTTCGCTGAGCTTCCCACAGGCTTTTTTTGTTCGTTTTGGGGTTTTTTTTGTTTTGTTTCTCCATTACGAAAGACTTCAGAATTCTGTATTTCATACTACCTGTACACCAGAAAGTCTCTAAGAAGACACTGCATGGAGTGCAGTGCAGGGAGGGATGGAGTGATTCTTTTGACACCAACAACACTGCTTGTGGACAAAGTTCTTCTATGTCCTGCTGGCTTTTTCCCCAAAACTGTCTCTGGACTATGTGAAACTGCACAGCCTATGTATTCAATTACTTTTCTTCTTTCAAGGTTTAAGAACGTGATGTTTGATATCACACCTGGAGAAGAAGTGGGTGACTTTGAAATCAAAGCAAAATTTTTAGGAGTTGAGATGGAAAAAGTGCAGCTCCATTTCCAGGTTTGAATTTTGTTACTTTGCTATGTAGTCGCTGTTGCATTTCCTGAAAAACTATTTCAGTATTTTTTTCACATGTATGCATGAAGTAGTCAATCAGTACAGAGCAGCAGATCATGTGGAGAATAACCATATAAATTCTGCAGGATGCTGGGCATGGGCTTTGGATTAATGTTTATCTTAGGGCAACTACATGAAATCAAACACCACATTAGTTCAGTGGCAGGCAGGAAATACTAAAAGAAAATGGAAAAACACAGAAAACAGCATTTCTTCTGGTTTGCTGTTACTGACCATCTACAGCTTGGGATCTAGAGGACATATAATGTTTTCTACACGTACCCCAATAGCTGCTTGCAAGTGTTTAAGTTATGAAGAACCTGGAGTTGGTGATGTTTATCACATCTTGTTGCTGTAAGGTGTGGATTTAGACAGACACTAATGATTTTTTCTCATTTCAGGATTTGCTTCAGATGCAGTATGAAGGTGTGGCTGTAATGAAAATGTTTGATAAAGCTAAAGTGAATGTGAATTTGCTCATATTCTTGTTGAATAAGAAGTTCTATGGAAAATGAGTATTTTCAGATGTCATGGACTTCATCAATCAGTGGGAAGTCTATTCAGTATTTTTTTGCTTATAAACATTTGTTTGAAGTTTGTCGTTGGATGCTTTTTAACTTTAAAAAACACACCCTAAAACACCAAATGTTCAGAGGAATGTACACAGTGCCTTTTCAGCATTGATAACAAAACAGAAAACCAGGAAATCGATTCATTTAAACAGTTCCAGATTTCATTGGTGTTGGTACTTTCAAATCAAAATATTCTTTAGGATACACAGCTATTGTGTAGATTTTAAGGTAGGCAGAAATTGAATTTAGTTGAATATATAAACCTCTTCCTATTGAAACATTTCTAAATTACCTCAGATATATAATATAGCTAATACTAGACTTTAAGTATTTACCAAAAGAAAACCTAATTTGTTTCTAAGGGATAGTTTGAGCAAATATTTAGTTACATACTAGGTCTATTTTGTGGCAGTTGTCAATTGCAAAGCAAACTTATTGTGCAATTCAAAAAATTTTATAGGTAATTATAAAGCAACAATAACGACTTACTTCACAAAAATATATTTTGTGATTCATTCCTACTAAATGCACTACTGCCTCGTGCAAAATGACATTTTCTACTTTCACAGCCTTTGGAGTGGTATTGGGGAAATCTGAATAGCGACCAGTTGTTCAGTTTGAAGTATTTGAATACGTAAATTGTGCCTGTCTGTCTTTTTTTTTTTTGTAAGAAAATAAATGCAATAAAATCAGTATTTAGATTGGGTTTTTTAAATATTCTTTGGAGATTGTTCTATGTAAAATAAACATTACCTAATTAAACTGGCTTGGTCCCTAAATTTCATTTCAAGGAATCATTAAAGCTGCGATCTAGATGGTAATTGAAAGAACTTCTTTCAGTGCTTTTATAAAATTGCATGTAATTAAGCCTGACTGTCCTCAGTACACTTGGGGAAAGCTGCTCGGCAGTGATGACTTCATGGCCTTTATGCCATTGAATGTGATGATGATTTTGCTTAGGAGCTATCACTTATACCTACAGAGCAAAAGTGTGTACCATAGGTAATGTGACCAATAGAAAATACTTCCTTCTCTCACTTTTCTTGTGACAAACACTTCAAAAGATAGGCAGTGAGACATTCTGAAATGAATTATAAAAGCAAATATTAAATAAGTATTAACTCTGGTAAGGGAATAGACCAGTGTTAAGTCACTGGCATATGTATAGATTACAAGCTCAGCTGATACACTAACTGACCTGTGGTGTTACACAAGCTGAAAAAATTATTACATTTACCAGAGACATTAATTTATGCATGACATTAAGTCTGAACACACGACTACTTTAAAATAGCTAATATCCCTAATTAAAGGATTAAAAAACTCCTACATGTTTCCATTTTTCTTCTAGCTGGTTATGTATAAGCCATTTTAACATGACATAAATGCTGCAGTATTGATACCCTGGTTCACTTAAAATAGCTGGATAGAAAAGCGAAAACAGCGCTTCACTTTCCCTTCCAAAGAAGAGAAGTGAATTTTACTTGAATATGAATTAAATTCCCAATCTTTTGTTCTCCTATTTGCAACAGACTTGATTAATTGCTGTATTTTTAACAAACTCTAGCTGAGCACTAAGTCTGCCACAGGTGTGATGTTGCTCCTAAGACCAGATTCTTGAGGTAATGTGTCAAAAGCCTGGAGTTCTGCCGGTGCGACATGCCAGAGCCCCACAGCCTTTATGGAATTAAGTTACTCCTGGATTTGCAATTTTGTGTAATACACTTGACACATCTAGTACCTGCCTGGTTCTAAAGCAAATAGCACGTTCCTCAGTTATTTCCTGGTGTAGGCAAGCTTAGAAAAGCATCTTTGGTCCTGATGTAATGACAAGTATGAATGGTACAGTCTGTGTGCCAGCGCTCCCCTTTTCCAACCATTCCCTGGGCTTCCCGTTCTTCCTAGTGCACATCAAAGAGTAATTTCCATTTAATTTCTTTAAACTCCTTTGTAAGCTTTTTTCCTTAATTAGCTAGTTCCATTTAGGGCCTTGTCACTGAACAGTAACATGAACCCTGATAAACAGGACTGACCACAATGTTTTCTACCTCCATGTAAGACTGAGGGTAGTATGAAGTACCACACAAATGAGCAAAGTGATTCTGTTATCACCCACTGCTGCCCAGTGCTGCTGACAGCTACTAAGTACAACAAAAAAGAAAGGCTTTTTAGAAGCTACTGTAAGATGCAATGTGTGGGGACTTCAACAATAGACAGGACTTGCTGAAACCAGTTTCAGTCATGAAATGGTGGTGTGGAGAGACTTGCATTGCTGGTTCAAATGCTGAGAAACAAAGCCAGTACAACTAAATAGGGCCTATGCATCAGTTGTCACTATAGGAGAAAATGGATCTTTCCTTAGACAACTTGCCTATCTCTCAACTTTGTCCTCCTTAACTGGTTGTAGTGAAAAGAAATTGTAATAGACAATAGTCTTAGTCTGTTAACCCTGCAGCTTGCATTTTTCTATCACATGTCTTTAGAGTTGACTGAGAGTGCTTGGCAGCTAACTTAGTTTATTTTGGAACTTTCAATTTTCAAGGGCCTCTGAAGATCCAAAACTATTCATGAAATTGCAGAACAACATCCTTCTGCTTAGGCCAGGCAGACAGAAACAGCAATACAAGCACTAGCTTTGTTCTGTTTCACTTTGCACTTATCTGCAGGCCTCCTTCAGCTGTCCATCTTTCTTTTAAAGAATACAGGATTAAAACAACAACCTTTATTCCCAGAAAATCGAAACACTGACAGTCACATGTGATTTCAAAAAGTTTATAAACAGATAGACAACCCTCTTCCTAGATGACTGATTTCCTCTCCTGAGGTATGTTTCTACACTCATCTTTCAGCAGTAACTACCTATGTCTGACATGCACCAGGGTAATCTATGTATTGAGCAGCAGAAAGATGTCCTTCCACAAACAGTAATGATGTAGCAGTCTCACTAGATAGGTACAGGCTTTTTTGGTAGACTTGGTGTGTTTAACAGGAATGAAGTTTTTTTCTGTAACATACTTCTGCCAAAAAAACCAAAACTCTGAAAAAGGTGCAAGAAGTAGAATTAAAAACTAAAACTTTAGAAGTCGTGAACTCTTCACCTCTGTTACAATAAGTTGACCTTGAGAGGAAGGAGCAAGTTGATTCACAAAACTACAGGTTACAAAACTTAAATTTGGGTTTCATATGCAGACATAAAATTTAACAAGTATGGTTTTTATTTACTTGCTATATTTATATTAACCAGTTTACAAGATGGAAGGACATAGCCCTATGACTGTTTCTAATGTCTGTGACTAAAATACTCCCTGGAGGTTCCATCTAAGTTTCTCTTCATATGTTTCACAAACTCTGTAAACTAATTTATTCCTCAAGCACTGGCCCATTGGTTAGGGCTTCTTGGAATGTACGAAAAATACTGGCAATATATGCTTTTTTGAGATCTTGAGTAATTTTTACAATTATCTGGTTTAGTTCAGCTCTATTTTGGGTTTAGAAAGTTATAAGAGCAACCTTTGTGTATGTTTATAGAACTGTGAGACCACAGGAATGACCAAGAACTTCACTTTCTCTTCCCAGATGAAATAATTACCTCTGATGAACAGTTCAGTTAAGGCATTTTGTCTAGGTTCCCTAGAGCATCTGGGATAGAGCTCTAGAAAGGCTGGCCAGCTGTAAAACATGGATCTATTTTTTGCTCTATACAAATGGAATCAGCTTCAACCATGCTATAGGTAGTGGTAGGACCGTGAGAGGAACACTGTAGAGACATAGAACTTACTGGGAACCAGTACTTATGATTAGGGGAATTTGTTTTCTATGGTTTTTATTCTCCATTAAAAGAAAAGGTCAGTGCTTCTGCAGTAATAAAGGCACTTCATACATGTAAGTTCAAATCAGCCTTCCCCTCCTTCCCTTTTTTTGTCTGTACTGCTGTAAACAGAAGGATCTACAGTTGAGGCAAGGACAGCACACCCCAGCAAGCCAGAATGTCCACTTGTAAAGTTTCAGACTGTCTTACAGACTTAATAAATAAAAAGCACTTAAATATCACTGGGATGTTCTTAAAGCAAAGTCTAAATAATAACTGCAAAATTACCAAAATATTTTCCTATACAACTTTCACGTAGGTTTCACTTCAACCACCTCTTGATTTATGAGCATCTCTAAAGGAGCACACAAGCTTTCCAAAGTTTGTCCATGGCACATGCCACTGGACTGGGGAGTGGCACCACTTTCTCGGGGATTTTGGAACAGCAGACAGGTCTGCAGAGCTGGGCAATGAATCACTTTTGGGTTGCCCTGTGTTTGTAGAGCAGTCAATTTACTGAACCCATGCAATACAAGCAAGCGTGGACGTCATCTCCTTTATACGAAGCAGATCAATTGTAAGGGGCTTTTCTGAATCGGCGTGATCTTTCAGCTGTGAGTAATACAGGCATTTCATCTGGCCTTGGAACCGCTCCCGTGAGGCATTCGGACTGCAAATTTGGCAAATTTAGCTTAGAATAATTCCTTGAGCCTAACCCTTTGTTCTGGAGCTGCTGACCTCTCATCCCGCCCGAGCCCGCCAGCGCTTCCCGTGTCGCAGCTGGGCGCGGGGGCTGCTGGCGGGCCTGTGTGTCCCGCGGGGGCACCGGCGCTCGCCCCCGCCTTCTCCTCCCCTTCCTTCCCCTCGGCGCGCAGCCCCTCCCGGCACTGGAGCGGCACGGCAGGAGGAAGTCCCGGCGCGGCCCTTCGCCGGCCCCAGCCTTCTGTGGGCTGCGTTCGCCAGCCCCGCGCTGCCCGCACCGACGGCCGGACGGACGGAGGGCCTGCGGGCGGGACTCGCCGCCATGCGGCCCCGGGCGCTGCTGTGCGCCCTGGCGCTGCTCTGCTGCCCGCCGCTTGCCGCCGCGCCCCGGCCAGGTGGGTCCGCGGGGAGGCGGGGGCCCGGCACGGGGCGCGGGTGGCCGGCGTGTTCCGGGAACGGGGGGAATAAACAAAAAGCGCCCTAGCGCACAGCATCCTGTGCCCGCACGTAGCCGGGTCAGGGGCCTCCGGCTGGGGAGTTTCAGTGCGAGTTCGGGCCGAGTTTTCTTCGGCGTTGTTACACGCGGCGCTTTGTGCTCACGGCAGCGGCAACGAGAGGCTGTTGGTGCTGGTGAAGGATGGCTTGGAGTGACGCCGTAGCTACGGAGGCGGGCAGGCAGCAGCAGGTGGTGGTGGAAAGAAGGGACCAGACCAGCGAGACTTGCTGGTGGATTCTCTTAAAAAACTAGCATTGTCTTTCATTAACAACTTAAGAAGAGGGAGTGCCAGCTGAATTTCTAGGCGGTGCAAACTTCGGAAGACCTGCCAGCACAAAACAGTTCAGAATATCCACCCCAAGTAGATTACTCTCATGGTTATTCACTAAGAGCAACATCAGTACCCTAACTGGTGAGCCCATGGATCCGTCCAGCTCAGAGCTTGTTAGACAATGGAGATTCTGAGAGAAGGAAGATGAGAGAAGACAGGCATGCATGTAACCTCACAGCTCATGGTAGAGGTACAGCAGTACGAAGGATTATGCATATAGAGATTAGCAAAAGGTTTTTTGCTATTACTGTTTTGCTTGATTCAGTTTAAGATTTCTTTCAATCAGCTAGTGGTGATAGTGCTGCTGTAGAAATAACTTAGTCCCGTGAGATGGCCTGCAGTGAAGCCTCAGGTCCTACATACGTAAAAGGGACTGATTAGAGGAGCAGCTAAGAGGAGGTTTCAGAGCATAGCATACTTTGACTACCGAGCTAAACTGAAAGGGGATAGATCTAGTGTTTGTAACTATGCTGGGAGGAAAGCATCAGGGAGGGCAAATAATTCTTGCTAGACAACATTTTGGCACAAGGACAAGTGGGAATGAAGCTGTTGACATCATGTTCATATGGGAAGTCTAAGGAAAATATCTTTTAAAAAGGTGGTGGTGTAAAAGACAAACTATATATGTTAATGCTAGGAAAAAGATTGTACTGTTGGGTGCTATTCTTCCAGTTTCTTCATGCACAACAGAACTAATAAAACCTGATCATCTGAATATGTCTTCCGCTCTTCTTGTGCTCACTCCCATTGTAATAATAAAATTTCCCCACTGTCCTAGATAATCTTCCCTGTTTTTACCACAATGTACTTAATTGCTCTTGCCCATGCACTGTTGTATCCTGAGGTCTGCTCTGCCCTTGGACCTGCAGCTTCTCTCCTGCTTTTCCCCCCATCCACCGGTATGCACAGTTACCACATTACTGACCTGTGCTGTTCTGTGGGCAGGTGAAAAAGCCCTAGTTTGGTAGTAGGTTGGCGTTAAGTGCTTGCAGATGGTCTGACCAGGTACTGCTGAGGTGCCTAAGGTCTGAACTTGCCTGGACTTCCCTGCCTTGGGACACTGCTGGCAAGATAGAGAGATGTTATTGTTTGAAGCCAGCACATGTAACTGAAGAGATGAGAAAGGAAAGCAAAAAGGAGCAGACACCCAATTGCAAACAATACTTCAGGAAAATGTGTTCAGGTTGCTACTATATCAGTTGTGTAATCTAATAATGAAGTCTGTATAAATGGAGATGTGGACTCATAAACAATTAAGTGTCTATTTTTATAAAAGCAAATCATCACTCCTACAAGATTGTGTCTTATTTTGTTCATTAATGTGTCTGGCATGCACTTCACAGTCTGCCTTCAAGTGCCTAATTTATGGGCCACTGAGTAATTTAGATTCTAAGATGCTTATCGCTTCGGGTTATACAAAGGGGAGATAAAAGAAACCTTTTTGTTATACGCCAGTATACAGCTGTCACCAGTAATGTCCAGAAATCAGTATTAATTGTTGTCCGGCAGCACATGGGAACATATTAATTGGCTCGTGTAGGAGCCTGTTCTTTAGTCTCTCACATCACAAAGATATCCCTTGGGATACGAAGGCTGCTTGTTTGTAACATCCTGTCCTTATTTATGGACCTACAGAAATATTTTTCAAGTTTCTTCTAGAGCTCAAGCGTGCTTTTTAAGATTGGTCAAAGCTGTTGTATTTTTGCTCTGTAATTCTTTCACAGAGTGGTATGCAGAGTAGTTCCTTGCATATGAAAGTAGACATGAAAAGAAATTACAACATATCTCTGTATTTAAAAAAAAAAAGGGGTAAGCAGAATACACGTATTCTGATTGTGAGATGAACATTATGTAGTACTTGATGGAAAATAGCACAGTGTAGATTGTTAAAATTAAACAATCACAAACTTACTGAGCTTTCTACATAATTCCTCTATGTCCTTGTTGGAGAACTGATGGAAAAACCATAGGCAATAAGAGAACATGTTGGGCAACTTGAGTGTTGTACTGATTCTATGTAATTTGTGCCTGTTGAAGTACTTGTTGGAGGCAGAGAAAATACTTTCTGCATATCTTTCAGTGTCCCGACTACACACACCACAAGGATAAAACATCAATGCTTTATCCTGCTGTTTCTTTGTTCATAGTTTACTAACCTTATTCTTTCATACCTGTTTAAACTTTAAAGGTATTTTGATAGAGCTGTTATTCTCACTGCTGATATGACAGAGTTACTATTAGTCATAAAATTAGAAATCCACCAAGCTTGATTTCTTCCAAAAGCCTGGATGACAGCCTAGAAAAATAAGATGACCCTTTGAACATTTATGATCATTGTACAAGCTTCACCTCTCTTTTCCTAAGAGATTATTTGAATTATTAAAAAATAATTAAGCTGTAGTGAAATATGTAGATATAGATATCATTTATATCATATGATATCTATAGCTTAAAACAGCTAGAAAGAATTGTTTTACAGATTCTGGTATAGCTGTAGCTATCTAACAGTACATTCAAAATCTTTTCTGTAGAGCTACTGTATATTGGCAGTCTTGTACTAACCCGTTTTAAAGGTAATGCGTGTTTCCCGTACTGACCTTTTTGTTTGCTGTGAAGGTTCATTAAGATCTTTTGAAATAATATGACATCATTTCATCCTGTTCCCTTCTGTGAATAAATCTCTTTATCTTCAGCTTTGTCATATAAGTACTGACACAAAAGGCATACAAAATCTCAGGGCAGTATCTGTCTTGCTTTCTGTTTCACAAAGTATGGAGTGCATATTGTTTTTTCTAGAATTACACAGACACTGTGTCATACAAGCAGCTTGGTAAAGGATAAGAACCAATACGTGGCTGTCAAGCTTTCAAATTAAATTTAGTTTCATCAAGAAAGTTTAAATCACCATGCTTTGTATTATCAAGTGGCACAGAAATAGCAAGTGTGATGCCTCATTACATTTTTCCACAAAGCTGGCTTTCAAGTAGTACCTCATGTTTTATCTAAGTTCGAGATGGGGACATGGACTGAGTACAGGAGTCAGCATGGAGGTGATGTTGACAGAATGTTGAGTTCAACTCTGAACTTAGAAAGTCTCTGCTTATACAAAGAACACGTAGTTTTCACCAAATTAGAGTGTTATTCCAGAGAATTTTAACTGAACTTAAATTATTTATAAAATTTTTTGTTCTGATTTATTGTAATAGGATTCTATTTTTAGAAAATTTTTGTAATGGAGTAAAAGTGACTCTAAATCCTTTCATCTGATAAACTTGTAAATAAGATGTCTCCAAGAATTCAGGATATAATTAAAATTATCAGCAGTGTTCAATTAACTGTAAGCAATAGCTAGGACAAAGGCTGGTAGTCAGTAAAAGATACCTGACCCAATCATAGCTTTTTTTTCTTGTAGCATATTTTCATACTGTTCTCAGTTAGGAGTTAGTAATGCGAAGTGGGTCAGGTTATCACCCAGGGCATCCACACTAAGTGACTTGACCTCAGTGATTAAGGGTCAGTGGCTCTGATTGGGTTGGCTCTCTAGTTCTCAAAAGTGTGAAACTGCAGCACAGCTCAGGTCCTTCAAAGTTCAGGGATACTGGGATGAGAGAGGTCCTGGTGCCTCAGTTACCATGTCATGCAGTGGTAATCTTGGCAACACAGTTCCTAACACCAGGCTTTACCCTCCCTCTCTTCAAGTCTGTTTATATCTGTGTTCCCAAAAACATTCCTTCCTCACATGGAACCATGTCACCTCTTTGTTTGGTTCTCTAGACTGTTGTGGTGGAGAAAGCAAGAAGGACATGTAGACCTTTGGGGGACTAAAATCATCATTGTCTTCTCTTTCAATAATTTTCTGATTTAGAAATATGTATTCATAGCATTCAAAGTCTTGAATTCATAAAACTTGTGTGTACTGGAGATACAATAAGTACAGTTAACAGATTTTTCCTCGCTTTTACTGATGTCTTTACCATTGAGACAAGCTTCTGGGCATAAGAAATCAAGGGGAGGTTTTTTCATTCAAGTATAGTTATAATCCTCCCAAAAGAGATGAAGACCAGTGGTGTCATTTGTGACATATTTCTATTGCAATGATCATTAAATAGAGAAAATCTCCTAACTCTTTGATGTCAGCCGTAGGCTGAAGTTAGAGGTGTCGTACAAGAGGACTTGTGCTGCAACTTAACTGCCAAGCTAGGAGCTGACTCTTTGAGCCATCCAACTGCTTGGACTAAGCTTATAAATACGTGTTAAAGATTAAGGCTCTATAGTTCTGTCAGTTGTTCATGTTCTCTTTAAAAAGACAGAGTAGACCCTTGTATAAATGCGTTTAGTGCCCTTCTGTGCAAACACTGAATCTTGCGTGCTTCTGTCATTTCTGCTTCAAAATAAATCATTCCTACTACAGTCTGTGTAACAAGATCCCAGGCTGAGATTCCCATCCACCATCTTTTTTTTTCTGACCGGCAGAGGTTGCAATCTAGTCACTTTGCATATGAAAACTATTCTCTCAAACACTTCCCTTGCTTTGTCTCTCTGGCCCTAGAATGCTGCTGTGACACAGCATGGTACATAAAGCACAGCAGCTTTACAAAAAATCATCAAATTGCCTTACCTCTGATCTCTCCCCACATTCAAGTCTGAATTTCACAAAAAACCATGCTGGGTAGGGCCCTTCTCTCACTGCCTGTGCACAAAGGGAGGTAACTGGCTGCCTAAAGCTGCAGCCACTCTTCTCTTTGCCATCTGCCTCCTTCAGATGCTTTGGTTAAAAAAATTGGTTTCAATTACTATAGAACAAATAATTGCTTCTAGCAAGCAGCATCTTACGCAGGTGAATCATTCCCATGTACTTTCAGCACACAGATCTGAGCTAAGACACCCTCATTTTTATTTTAATTGTCTACGATCCAACAAAGGATCAATTGCACAGACAAACAGGTGACTGGTTATTTGAGTTGTAACTTTCTCACTTCTGTCTACCCACAGTACACTTGAATTATCCCATGCCAAAGCAGATTAAGGCAAAACTGAAAATCACAGTCTTAAAAATATTTCTCCATACAAACAACTTTGCTGAATAATGCTGAAACAGCCATTTTGATTGGGTGTTTTTTTCTTTTTTATGTAAGTAACCCCCTACCACACATTTAACACTTTATCACGCTGATTTCCTGGTTCATTACATTCAAAAAGCAGAGATACCCTGTCCTGACTTAGCTACCAAACCATGCTGCAGAAGACCTTGCTGCAGAGGGAACTCTAGGTTTCAGAAGTGCCCCAGGGTACACCAGACACATGCTGTCCTGCACACTGTGCATTAGGATAAGTAGAACTCAGGAAGTGTTTCAGTGCAGTCGGGGGCTACCTGTCTGTTACAAGCAAAAGTTCGATCCACATCTACCTTGAAAACTGCCTGCAGACTTCTGCCATCTCTCTTGATGGAAGCCTTCGGATTGAGTAAGATGTCTCCAGAGCTCACAGAAATATTTCAAAACCATGATGTTTTAATTGCACTTTTACTTTCTGTGATTTTGGTGACAAGTACTTTTAGTGGGAATTTTGTGTATGAGTACTAGTATTTATGCCAGCATCTCATTTCTTACAAAGTGTGTGAAGGGTCTGGCTAAGACAGTTCAAGGGTGGCAAATTTCCTGTTGTGTTTGTGTTAAAGTTGCCCAGAGGGAGCATAGATTAGATTGGATCTTTAAGCATTGCTAGAGTCACTACTAATAAAAGCTTTCAAGCTAAGAGATAGGAGACAAAGGAAGATATCTTACCCAAATTTGTAGCAGGAGGAGCTAAAATAAAATGGCTGATCTGTGGGCAACCTGTGCTTTGAATCAGAAATTAACCTTATTATTTGTTTACCTAATGTAATCTTAGCTTTCCTTCTTAAAAGATGTTTTCACTTCCCTGTACCATCTAAATATTGGCTTATTAATCTTAATACTTTCTTACTTTTCAGGCTTTCCAAATAACAGCAGCATACCAGGCATCAGAAGTTTTTCCATCTCTTATTCCTCCGGTGAGCAGGATGATCTTATACCTATTGACGGGGATACTGAAAATGAATTGCAAGTTGGACCAGGACCCACCAATCAGACTGGATCATTCCTACATAAACAAGGAATGATGTCAGTTCAAACAGCAAGATACCTCACCAGTCCGTGGCTGACACGTTTTGTTCCTTCAGTTTACACTGTAGTGCTTGTGCTGAGTCTCCCTCTGAACATTACAGCAATACTTGTGTTTCTGAAAAAGATGAAAATTGAAAAGCCAGCTGTCATATACATGCTGAATTTGGCCCTTGCAGATGTTCTGTTTGTTAGCGTGCTTCCATTTAAGATTGTTTATCACTTTTCTGGAAATGACTGGGTTTTTGGGCCCCAGATGTGCCGATTCATCACTGCTGCCTTCTTCTGCAACATGTACTGCTCAATAATGCTTATGACGAGCATAAGCTTTGATCGCTTCTTAGCAGTGGTGTACCCCATGCAGTCCCTGGGGTGGCGTACGCTAACTCGTGCCTCACTGGTCTGTCTCATCATATGGCTTGTAGCGATAACCGGGGTTATACCTTTTCTCCTAAGAGAGCAGACAATGGAAATACCCAGGTTAAATATAACTACTTGCCACGATGTGCTAAGAAAATCTGAACTTCACAGCTATTACCTCCACTTCTTCTCTGTCTTCTCTTCTGTGTTTTTCGTAGTGCCATTCATAATTTCTACTGTCTGTTATGTGTGCATCATTCGCTGTCTTAGTTCTTCTACCATTGTTGCAAAGCAAAACAAGAAGACACGTGCCTTGCTCTTGTGCGTGGCTGTTTTTTCTGTTTTTGTTATTTGCTTTGGACCAACAAATGTTCTCCTCTTAATTCATTATATCCATTTTTCATATGACAACAGCTTAGAGTATCTCTACTTTGCCTATCTACTCTGTGTTTCTGTCAGCAGCATTAGCTGCTGCATTGACCCCTTTATTTACTACTATGCTTCTTCTCAGTATCAGAGACAATTTTTCAGTCTCTTCAACTGTAAAAAGACTTTTGATCCTAACAGTAGTAACAGCAGTGGCCAGTTGATGTCTACCACTAGTAGTAGAAGGGCTACGTTGACTACTAATGTGAATAACAGTGTCTACAGGAAATTACTAGCAATGCATTGAGATAACGTGCCTTACACATGTTTGATTTTTACACAACTGCAGAGAAAAAGAAGACTGTTATATCCAGGAAATGCAAAACCCTTAACCAAGTTGTTGTATGATACATAGCTTTATGGATCTGTTACAGTAGTGCACAATTCAAATTAAAACTCTGTGTGTGTCTGTGCATAGGTATATATATAAATACGTATAGTATATGTAAATAGGTTAATGTAGAGGGGAAAAATAATTTCTTAATAATAGTTGTTGAGTGTTTTTCAAATAAACTTTTTTCAGACAAATCCTTTGCATTGTTCAGTTTACTGTAGAAATCCCATTTTAGTATTTTGAACTGTATCTGTCAGGTTGAATAAATTCTTGGATGGATGGAATCACTCCATCCATCTGGTAGTTCCTGAAAAAAAGTGAAAATATTTTTCCAGGCTTTTTTTTTTTTTCCTCCTATTTGTTATTATTTCTAGAATTATCTATAAACTTATTTTCTTAAGGTTATTTTGAATTTCAAGACACTTAAATTGTTAATTTTATGTTTTTATATATTCCACTTCAAAACAGTCTGTATGCTTTTCAGAATGTGAGGAACCAAAAACGAGCTATTGCTTGGTGCAATTTGTGACACGGGAGATAATTTCCAGCAGCTGGAGCTAGCTTGTCTTTTGGTGTTCCTACCATTAGTGTATGCTAGGCATCTTGGTTAGGAATGCGGTATTTTTGAAAAGTAGTTTCACAAAAATTTGTGGGATTTTATTTCACAATAAATCAATGACTCTCCAAAAAATACATTGGAAAAGCTCTATTCATCATCTTGTTATGCAGTTTCCAAACGTGCTTTCTGCACGTGATTAGTCATCATGCATATTTAGGACTTGAAAATATCCCTGCTAGCATGGACATTTTTCACATTTTACACTGTGTCCATATGTACTGAAATGGCTGTGCTGTTTAGCTAACCAATAGCTAACTTCATTCTGTGGAGCAGTCTTTTGCTAGGAACACTAAAGGAAAAATAACAGAAATTCAGTTTTAGAAACAAGCATGTAGGTAATAGGACTGTACATGAAAATGGAAATCAAATTAAATAGGAATTTGTTTATAGGATTTGCCACAGAAATCTGCCAAGAAGTACAGCAGTGGAAAAAAGCTGTCTTCAGTCCAGCACAAGTGATACAAGACCTAATCTTTCTGCATACAGTGACAGTGAGAGACTTTCTAACCATGACCTGTTGTTGGTTTGTGTCTGTTCCTTAATGGATTTAAGCATGATTAAGTATTGCATTATCAGGGCTTTCTCTAGATTTTTGTTCTCCAGGTTTTGCCATTTTCTAAATACACGAGTGATAAAAATATATGTGTATGTAGTTGGGAAGCCTAAGACGCCACAAGTGGACATACTCAAGTTACAGTCTCACTTTGTTTGAATATCACACTAGGGATGGTCTTGTGTTTCAGCAAAATCCAGATCCATCTTGAAACTATGGACATCCGCTCCTTGCTGGCTGAAAACAATTACCTCTGTGCCTCCTACAGGTACAGACTGGGGGACTGCTTTGTAGCCCAGGTTCAGAGGAAGGCTATGAAGACGATCCGAGGGCTGGAGCACCTCTC
>QWTY01062208.1:0-10148 GCA_008033365.1 Pseudorectes ferrugineus
TTGTGGCACAAGGTGGCCAGCGTGGAGCTGTGGCCACGCACCACAGCACAGGCACACTCGGTCCCACAGTCACAGAGGGGCTCGCAGCAGAATGCATGCCCAGCAGCAATCCTGCCTGTTCAGCATCCCTTGGGTCCAAACGGGAGAAAACCAGAAACTTCCCCTAGAAAACCAAAAAAATATGTCCGTAGAAAAAGTTTTCACCTCTGGAAAACACCTTGAAACAAAGTTTAAATAAAGACAGAGCAAGGCTTTTGAGGGAATAATGTCATAGGACTGACTGGCTGGCTGACTGCCAGCTTCATGAATCTAAAATTTTAAAAATTTTCTGACTATGATTTGTTCAATCTTTAAACCAAGTGCACCTGCTTATTTAAAATCAACAACTAAAAGTTTAGTACTAAAGATGCAGATTTTGAGGAATGTGAAGGGAGAAAGGACATTTAAAATAAAAAGTGAATTGAAAGGTTAAGAGGTCAATAAAGTTTACTGAAGATTTGAAACTAAAGTTCAAGCCATAGAGAAAACTGAGGCTGGATGAGGAAAGGATATGCTTGTCTGAAACAATAAATAAAATCACAATTATCACTAAAAATCTATTTAAATTTAAAATTATTTTCCCATAATTTATCTGAATTTAATTGACTATAAAAAATTTGTCTTGATGTCTGATATTGATCACCTGTTTCTTAAATGATAACCATCTCTTCTGAGGAAGATTAAACTCCTGAATTTTGAGAGAACAGTAAACACCATCTAAGTAGTAGAAAGCAATCTTTTGTTGGCTAATTCACATAAAAAGACAGCTGGGATTAAGGAGTTAGGCTAAGCACTATTATGATTGCCTCTGATAATGATGTCTTGTGAATCTTTGCTGACTTGCTTTTATTTATTTAAACTTTTCTTATTTCCTGTATCTTCAGCCCACGTGTTGACTCACACCTCAATGAGTTTTGTGAGTTTCTCAGCTTAACCAAATGAACCTACTCTAGCAGGTGCTGAGGGTTGCAAGGCTGTTCTCCCCTGGTGTGCAACAATAACATTGGTGTTCCATACGTGTAGATGAATCCTCATCCTGGTGCAGCACCACATCTCCTTAGAAGAATACAAAACACTACACTCATCACTTCATACACAAGATTATGAGAAAATTTATGCGAAAAATGCACTTTTATTTTTTTCTATTAGCATTTTAAAATATATTCTGTCATTTCAGGGCAGATCACCAGGCACAGAGACTGCTTTGTCAGTCTCCTAGTTTGCGCTACAGCTAGTGTGGGAGCTGGAAGTGGATCCCATCTGTGAGATGAAAGGAGGAATTCAGACAGTTCTATTTTCTATTTTGCTATTTTAAAAAGAGCACAAATATTAAAAGGCTGCTGATGGTAACCTCTTTACTTATACATTAACTCTAAGAAAGTGAGCTTGTGCTCTGTAGCAAGAACAAGGCACCTTTAGGGATACATCCACATGTGTGCACTTTATATTTCCTAAATGATAACTGTCATATCAGGTGCAGACTACTCCCCTGTCCCACCAGAGGGTATTGTCTCCCTGATCAGCAGCTTCTGAACAACACAAAGATGTCTGTAGGAGATGACCCAGATGGTTTCACTACTAACATACAGTGAGTGATGGGTCATCACATATTTATAATTTGTTTCTTCTACTGTGATAGACCTGGAGATACCACTTCCTGCAGGTTATACCCACTTTACAACAGCTTGTCTACCATCATCCTGAAAAGTTAGGTTCCTCAGCTTGAAACAGTCTCTCACATCAGGAATGTGATTAATGAAAGCAGCTAAGGCAGAGGTCTCAGCAGAAGGAACAGAAAACTGTGCTATGTTGTCACAACTATCACAAGTGGTAACAAATCACTGGTGGTACTCAGGGCTCAGCTCAATTTTAATGCATGATGTGTGCACAAACTAGAGAAGTATATATGTTACACATGCTAAAAAAGTTGATGGGAGAATACACACAGAAGTGTCTGAAACATATTTGTCATCCACAGTTGTCCCACTAGTGGTATTCAGCACTGATTCAGCCAGCCTGCTTTAGAAACAGCCAGGTCTTGATGTAAGCTGTGCAGGGCCAATTGGCCAGGGAGAAATAAAGCTTTCATTAGACAGGATCACCACAGCAACAGCATAGTCTCATTGCCTTTTACAAGATTTGAAAAAGGGAAAGTCTTTCCAAAGACAGTTTTGAGAAGGAAACCGTGTTGTTTGACTGTCAGAGCCAGTAAACTAGAAACACCCTTCCTTTGGCACATAGAACTAGTTTAATACTTTAAGTTGTATGTCCAAAATGAGATTCTATTACAAAAGAGTCCTCTCACACTTTAAAATTATTTTCATTTCTTTTTCCTTTTACCTGTTTTGGGCATCTATGGGAAGCTTTACCTGCTGTACCCTACTACTGGCAATGCAAAAGACTGTTTTTTCTTTTGTTAAAGAATGGAAATACCGTGCTTATCATCTAAGCAGCTTTCATAGAGCTGCCATCTGAGTTGGCCTCTAGCTCACCACGTCTGTTGTTGTTCGGTACACACTCACCCTGGGCAGAAGTTGACAAATGACCCATTAGTACTGATCATCATGGATCTACTGGTACAAGAACCTTGCTTCTGATCTTATGAAAATAGTCAAGTTAAAGATACCTATCCCAAGAACACTAAGGACACAATGTGCATCAAGTTACACATTACAGATCACCAAATTTTTCACTTCTATATGCAGAAGATTTTTTTTCCTAATTGAAAACAAGACATGTAAGGAGCTTCAGGTAAAAAAATGATAGGAAATATTCAGCCATAATACAAAAGGATGCCTATATAGAAAATACCTGATCATTAAATAGAAAACTATACAAAAGTGGATATATAATGCCAAATTACATAAATCAACATGTCATCATTGGTATATCAACAAATATTACTAACTATATCTTTAATGAGAGCTTTCAGTATTTTCTATCAAAAGAATATTATATACTTTTTCATCCATGCAGTCGTGTGCCAATACACTACAGTTTCCTGAGTTATGACAAGTCACTTGTCTCTCCGTGGGGCAAAAAAAAGTGAAATGAAAATACTCAGATGAATTTGAAAAAAGAAAACATTCCCATTCTGGAGATGGAAGCCTGTTTAGTCTTAAAAATGGTTCTTCATAATTTTTCAGTACTGAACAGCAAAAAGGAAAACCTCTAAGAGCAATCTTCCATGAAGCATGCAAAACCAATCACAAATTGCTTCTTGGAAAGATTCATGTGAGTATAATACCCCATCAGGCCTTGGTCACCCTGGCCACAGAGCCTATCTTGAACAACCACTACATACGCACGTGCACCTGTAGAAATCCAGTGCCTGAGAATGCAGTTTCATACCAAAGTAAGAGCTGAGGTAAACCAAACCCACAAGTGAAACAGTGGTGGTGCTGCAGTGGGCACCCAGAGTACATCCCATATAGTAAATATGTAGATGTACTATTCAGGTAATAAAATAAAGCACTGCTAACTCTGTCCCTCTTGTGAAGTCTGGGGAGATTTCATCATACACCTATTTTCACTGAAAAGTGTATCCATTTAAAGATAAATCCTCTAAATATGACAGCCTATAGAAAAAGCAGCGCTTCATGCAGTTCCCTTGACTCTTCCCCCTAAAGAACAAAGTGCATACAACTCTTAAAAACTGTATGCTGAAATATTTCAATACTTTTTTAAAATATTTTTTTAGATTTTAATTAATGTTTTTCTTAATTATTTTTAAAATTAATAGCTTGTTCTCTTGTGTTTTGAAGGTTCAACACTAGAGACTCATGGGTGTTTTCCAAAAGGGAAACTCCATAAAGGACTATCCAGTTGTAAAATGTCTTCTACCTCCCACTCTTATCAATGTGACTGTGACTTCTGACAGTGTAAGATGCTTGAATATCTCCTATCTTTTATTCCTCGGGGGGAATAACAAGAGACAGGATTTTTTTGGAAGGTGACAGTTTGTTTCAGTGCCATCGAGAGCAATGAGATGCAGCAGTCACTTCAGAAGGAAACTTGAACAGTTCTTGGAACAGAAAGTTCATGTAATTCCTCTAAAGATAGATAAATTAAGTTACAAATATCTAGCAGCCCAATATGACTGTATAAGTAACACTATTTATTTTCAGTAATTCTCCACTGCACTCAACTTGACTGAGCACTTTTTTCCACCCAAGTAGTCTAAGACTTAGAAACACTGCCAAGTATGCATACATATAACCTGTGCATGTGACAATGTATGGATGGAAAGAAATAAGGTTTGGCTGCTTCACTCCAACATTATATCATTTTGTCACCTGGTTCATGGAGTGGTTTGAACACCTTCAAGTTCCAGAACAATTATTTCATTTGCCTATCTCCCTCAGGTATCCAGGCCAGCACTGAGTACCTCCCAGCACACCAGTGCATATCTGCAGCCATTAAAGACCTTTAGCTCTTCCCAGTCCTTGGGAGGGTGACTTCAAAATGTGTTTTCTTCTTTCTTTCCCAAGACTGCTGTCAGAGTGTTAAATAAGAACAGATGAGCTAGAGGGAAAAGATAGATATAGCAATGTATATGTTAACAATATTGAAAAGGAATACACAGTGTCTTTGAGAGAGATATTGTGGTTGTGGAAGAAAAATGAGGGACTGACAGTAAAGAGGTAGAGAGATATTTGAGAATGTACTTCAGCAACTTTAATGCTATTTTGGTAAAAAAGAATAGCTGTGAATGCAGTTTAGCTGATGACTATAATCTACTCAACCTGCACTGTTTGGTGTTATAAAACAGAACACTGTTGATGTTAGATCTGCCATAAGGTTGACAAACAAGTTAATAATTTAGAATTAGGCGTTAGTGAATTAGGTTTCTGCTGCCTTCAAATAAGCTGCAGTGTGACTCACTAAGTCTTGTGGTTTGAGGACAGAATGCCAGGAATTGATGAACACTTAAGCACCAATTAAACTCAGGTATTTCTATTAGCAAGTTAAGTTTCATCCATGATATACTCACTTTTGTTTTACAAACACTGCCGTAGTTACTCTTCTAGGGAGACACCTAAAATTATCTCAAAATGCTTTCCTCAAGAATGGCGGAATACATTTCAGGGAAAAAAAAAATCTGTATTCCAATAGCATCTAAAAGCTCCCACCGAGACTAAAGCAATAGTGTAAGCATTGTGCAACTGTAAAACAAAAGGCAACCAGTAGAATATATCTTTTTAAATTTAAACAAACAAGACAAACTGAACAAAGATGATAAACCCATTCTTCAAAGCAAAATTTACCTAGATTACACAGTAGTTTGTGACATTAGGGAAGAAAGGTGTGGAACAGAAATCAAAACCTTCTAATTCCCAGTGTACGTCATTACGTAAAACCAAAGGTTGCTCCCCTTTAAAACCAAAGAAATTAGTAGCCAAGTCTGTATCTTAAGTGTATAAATAAATAAATAAATAATATTTTTTAAAATTTTAAATACTTTTTCATTGTGTATGTCCTTTAACAGCCTATTTCCATAATGATCAGCTTTCATTAATTTTGACACTTGTAAATATAATTACATGAAATGCATAGCATTGGAAGGAAATATATAGAAACAAATATTATATTACCAATTATTTATTCAAACATGCTCTTGGAATCAGAATAGCTGTTTTAATTAAGAATAACTATGAAATTAATTAAATTGTAATTTTCATACATGTTTCTAGTCACAGAAACTGAGATATATTTATCCATCTATATATCCACATAGATATTTGGTTACCCTTTTCTACAAAAAGGCCTTAGGAGAAAAAACAAATATATTTCTTACAACTAATTTTTTTTTTTTTTCACTCAGTGATGGATACCCTTCAGTAACTGCTCTTTCAATAACTCTGTGATTGTTTGCTTTGTCACATACTCACTTCCACAGCCAATAAATATTTAGTTATCTTTTTCTTAAGAAAACAAACACCACTAATGCTGCCCATTTGTGTCTGCATATGTTAAGAGGAGTATCTGCTTAATTCAGTCATGGTTTTCCTTTTATTGGGAAGAAGATTTGTCAAAAACTTTTACAGAGGACTCTAAATAGAGTTTTCAAGGCTGCTTTGTTTTAGTTCGAGAGGTTGATACTGACAGTGGGCATGTCAGACATCAGCCAATGCCAGCCAGTGTCAGACATTTTGGCAAGTCCTGTTGCAAAGGGGTTTTGCTTTAACATCAATATCTCTCAGTTGGCTTGAATTTATTTCTTTGTGGGGTGGGCATTCCTGTCATATCTAACAGTCTTTATGATTGTTTCTCATGGGAATTGTCTACAGAATTACTGTGTGACCTTTATATTTAATTTAAAGTGCTACAATAAAACACAAAATGACATGAAAGATAACTAAAATTTTCCTCAGTGACATAAAACCAACAAAATTTTCATTTACTGATGGAAGAAAACAAATCAATGGAAGATTAAAACTTCAAATGAAGGTGTTACACACAGATGCAACCCAAAATGCATGTTGATATATGGACTTCACTTGCTCTCTTCCTCTGGTTGTGAAAAGATCTGCTGGTTGTCTGGGAGGTTTGGTCACAAAACCATGCAGAGAAAGGCTAAAAACATTCAACATCCAGAGAGGGACTTATTAACTGCTACAGTACAGAAAGTGGTGTAACTTCTAATTATTGGGAAATGCAGGGCTGCACAAGAAATCTCCAAAATTCCTATGTCTGCCAATAATTAATGTTTATTTTACTGTCACAATAACTATAATCTCTGTTAATGGAAAATATTCCATTTAAGCAATCTTCAGACTGGCACTAGAGAAATGATATTTTGTTGGACAAGTTTTCCATTTGGATAGCTTTGAAAATAATTTCTTCACAGCAAAATTTCCTCAACCTATGAATTACTGTCTGCTTATTATTCTGTTTGCCAGGATTTGAAAAGTTCTTTGCCTATGTTCCCTGTTCTCAACCTCTATTTAACCACTGTGTTAATCCCATCCATTTCAGCTGCTTAAAGATTCTTAAACATGGCATTTTCTGATCACCTCTGCTACTAAGAATTTCATTCTCTGGATGAAATTCTTTGCATGATTATTGCACATTTCTTGTCAGTTTAGGACAAGATACTCGTATTTTTCCATGCTGATTGTGTGTGGATGCGAATTTATTTTCTAGGGGATGGGGAAAGAGGGCGTACAATACTTAAAAAACATCATATTGGTTTACTCATGTAGGAAAAAAATGTATGAGACATTCTTGCACTTGTCTTATGAAAAAAAAAAAAGTTAAATGTGCTAATGTACCATCCCAGCTACCTACAACTTTTGATGGAATATGTCATTCCATTTCCTTCACAGTCTAATTGCCATGGCTAATGGTGGTTGCTCCATCAGTTTCATAGCTCCTCAGCTGCTGCATTTCTCCCCACCACTACTCCAGTGGAAGTGCCTATGAGAGATGACATCTGGAAGACATCTCAGTAATTAGGAGAGATTCACCTTTTCCTTCCTTTTTCACCTCTACAGCTCCTTTCTGTTGCTCTCAATTCACTGCAGCAGGATGTTATCCACTTCCTGTATCTGGATTTCATCCCACAGCTTCTTGGAGATGATGATTTGGACACAGGATGTTTTTCATTCTCTGTCATAGATTCTTGGTATAATTTAGGACTGAACACTTGAAATTAGGTGGATACTTAATCACGCAGTATTTTTATTTTATTTCAAGACAATTTGCTGTTATGCTCTGCTAGAGACAGAAGCATAGGAAACTTGCAAGTCATTCTCCATGATTCTTGAGTTCTTCAGAAAGTCTAGATTAGCTCCACCACTTAGAATTTTACTTTCCCCATTATAGTCTATTAGGATCAGATTAATTGTTTTTCTACCTAGTCCAAAAGCACATGGAGTGAAAATTGGCTTTCCACCTGCCACCTAATTATTGTGAGACATCTAGGTTCAGGAGAGTATTAAAAAAAGCTACTAATAAGGTCCTGCATGGTTTCTCATCACAGATACCAGAGCTTTACATGGTATACAAATCTATCATACTGAACCATTAAATTCCTAACTCCAGCTTTTAAATGTCAAGCTGGAGATGGAAAGTTTTTGCCCTAATGACCTAATAGTAAGTTCTCGTAATAGTTTTTATATGTCTATAAATAGATGAATGAGTATCAAGGATAATTGGAGATAAGTTAATGCAAATCACGTAATTACTGACATGTAGTTCGACTGCATGAAACTCAGCCTCAACTAATGTGAAGGATTTCTGAATTTTAGTGGAATCAGTAAGTTTGCTCAACAGCATGAATTGAATTCTTAAATTGTGGAATAGGAACTATTTCCTTCCACTGAATCAAGAGAGAGGACTCAGGAAATGCAAGCTGTATTTCCACTCTACTATGGTAGACACTCCACTATGGCATGGCAAGTACCCAGAATATCCAATTATTATTCTTTGTACCTTAGTTTTCCCAACACACAAAACAAAAAGACTACTGACCTCTTGGTATACTGTGAGATCTCCCAGCTAGAAAGAACTAACAAGATGGGGTAAAAATCATATGAGATCATACAGTTTAAAAATTCTCACCCACTTTGCTGTCACTAGATCAGCTGACTCACCTGCATACTTGCATGTTTTCCTCCATAATAACACTGTAAGAATTTACTATATTTCAGACATCATTTATTTCTGGCAGTGCAAAAATGTTTTAGTATTTACACTTTTCTATAACTCCTCATTATTTCTTGATTTTTGTCATTGAATGTTGCAATTTGTGAAAATCTATAACTAGCATAAGTTTGTAAACTAGTATTTTCCATGTGTTGTAATGGAATATGAATCAGTTAAATGGAGTAATTTTGTATTTGTGTCCAATCAGCTATTCCTAGTTTTCACAGTATCAAAAGTACATCTAGAAATGTTGATATATTTTCCTAGCAAAATGCAGTCATTTCATAACATGTTATTGATAACTTATTTGCTACAGAACTTTTAGCTACTAAGTTTTTCACACCCATCTTTGAGAAAAACCATCTTCAACAAAAGTCACATACTTAGGACTTTATTTGAAGTAGAGTCCTCGAAGAAGGCAGATGTTAATCTAAACAGAGTGAAGTGTCTTTAAAAATACCTTGGCTCAACTACCTTAATTACTGGGATTAGTGGCCTATGGAGTAAATCAAGAAATAAATGGTTTCTGTGTCTGTTTTTACATTTTATGAAAATTAGAAACAACAAATACATCACTAAACTCAAAAATATAGTCTTAGAAAACAGATTAGAATAAAATGAAACTATGATGAAAGGTCACCATTACACTTAGATTAATATTTCAGAGGACTGAATCATTTGGTCAGTAAAGATCAAGGTTTTTTCCTACATTACTATATTCTTTCTTACATCTCACTGATAGCTAACATCTATTGGTTCCTTTCCACTTCCTCATACACAGTACCTCAATGCTTACAAAGGTTTAATAGCCAGACGTGGCTGTTTAGAAATTAGAATCTAAGATGATAATGAATAATTTCTTAATGCCTCCATTCCTTACCTACAGTATTCACCTTCCATGTTGGAACTCATTTCCCTTGAGGAAAGTAAGTGTTGTTAGGATAAATTGAAAAAGAATCATTGCTGCCTCTAAATTCACTTGCTGTTTGAACAAGGAATCTTCTTTCCCAAAAGAAGAAGATTGAAAATTCCCAATATTTTCTCTTTTGGGGAGGATGCTTTGGGATTCATTATATATCAGTGAGATACAGAACATCCCAGGCAAAGTGAGAAGAGAATAGGACAATAGCAGCTGCCTTTCTCAGAAAATTGGTCTGGTTGATACAAATAAAAGGTGAATCAGCCCTTAGGATGCACAGTCTGTGAAGAAAAAGATATAATTCAAATCAGATTAGATTTCTGCCCTTTAGAGTTACAGAGTGTTTCTCACTCTGATTTAGAAAATACAGACACAGACTAAAGAAAACTTGAATAGTGTATGTGTTTCAGATAGGATCTTTGTGTCCCAGTCTCCTTTGTAACTCATCTAGAAACCTCTGAATCTCATAAGCCATTGTCATAGTTTAAGCCCAGCAGGCACCTAAGCCCCACACAGCCTCTCACTCATTCTCCCTTTGTGG
>QWTY01062211.1:0-13205 GCA_008033365.1 Pseudorectes ferrugineus
AAAGAAGCCCTGGACCAACTCCAATAGGGCAGTACCTGGAGGAAAAATTACCTAAGCAACTGCTCTTCTAATTGGACAATGTTTGTTAGATATTATAATTTGTTAAACTTACAAAAATTGTAGAAATCCAATACCAAGTGTGCCCACAGCCCATAACTGTGGGTGCACCTGGGAGCTCCCAAAAAAGAACTGCTTTTTTATCTTACCGTTTTAACACCACTGCAAGGGTTTTTATCTTTTGTTATCAAACAGATGCATATCAAAATCTAAACTTTTTTTGGTGTGGGGCACATCTTGGTGAGTGCAGCTCATGATGCCTGATGGGTGGGGATCTGCAAACAGCAGTTTTTGTTGAAATCTGGAAAGCAGCAGGTGCTGGGTACCTGGAGAAGGCACTGAAAATTGTCCTCAGTGTCCCTCCCAGACCTGCAACAACACAGAAGGAATTCATGAGGATTTTCAACATAGCCTGAGCAACTTAGAGGTACAAATTAAATCAATGTGCTTGTTGCTTCCACCTGCTTTCAAGACTTCAACTTAATTTTAAAAAGCACAATGGCAGCATGCATAATGAACAGGTCCAGCCTTTCAACTTTGCTTGTCCTCTGGGCTAGAAACTGGGAGTGAATGCCTCTGCACGGCAAAGATACAAGGTAGCAGACAGTTTTCCTACATGAGAAAAGAAGCTAATTCCTCCAGCTCAGTGTATCTTGACAAAAAAAAGAAAAAAGCATGAATTTTTTCCTGTACTGTCATCTTTCAATAAATGAAAATAAAAAATTCAGAACAACGTGCGATCAAATCTAAGCAATAATAAAAAAAAAAAAGCAGCTGCATTTTGATGAACAGGGTTGCATTCAGAGGAACAAGCGGAACATTCAGCTGTGGAGTTTTTACAATAAAGCACATTCCAAAGAGACTTTTTTTTTTTTCCCCAATATTGAAGCAGGATCCTCATAAAGTTGGAGAAACTGCCCAGAATCTTATAACTGAGCTGCACATAGGCTAGAATTCAGCCAGAAGAGAGAGCAGTAGCTTAGCAGCCAAGCTCCAGTCACAGAAGACTCTAAATGAAGCAAGGGCAAGGACTATTGATGCTGCCTTCCCCCAGATGGATCCTGGTGATGAATGCATTCCAGGTGCCAATAATCTCAGCCTTTGTTCAGTGTGATACAAGCTTTGCATTGCATTATTGGCAAACACCCTGCTGCTCTTTGCCACCTCTCTGCCATTGGGTGCCTGCCCACCTGGGCTTGCAGACACTTCTTTGTTTTTCCTTTCCACTGTTCTTATTTCCCCAGTGCCCAGGCAAACGTGGCAAACTTCTCGAATGAAAGTGACCTTGATGCCTAAGTACATTTTCTTTGTCTTGTTCAGCCCTTTTTAAATTAAAGTTCTACTGATAGGTATATTCCTGTTAGTTCTTATTAGTTCATTTTCACGTGGCATCTCCTAAGACAAAGGGAAATTCTCTTTGAGCTGTTTGTACCGTCTATACTTCCACATCCCCTGATCAAATCTTTTAAAGGTTTCACCAGCACTGTGCACCTCAGCTGCAGGAGTTTCTTGCTTTAGGTACCAAAGTAGAGTTTTGAATTTACCCTTCTCTCCCCACAAACACAATTTCTAGTGCCATTCTTGTCCTTAGCGCATTCATATCGTGGTTTAGAACAGCAGAGCAATCAGCTCAAATCCTCTTTTTTCCTGGGAGAACCTGAACTTCTGCCAGGACACAGAATGTAACTAACCTGTTACAACTGTCCTGATTTTAGTGCTGCCTTTTCCAGTTACAAACAGCAGAAGTGTGGAAGGCTGAGGGAGAAGCTGAGTTAATGCTGAGAGATGCAGGAAGAACAACTAAAACACAAGGAGAAAGAATTATTAATCTTCTAGTCCCTATTTTCTAATTTGTTTATTCAATATATGTCCCTCCAGGTGTATTTCCCTTTTCTAACAACTCCGAGTATGTAGTTATAGACACAGTTCATTCATCTTTTTGATTTTTTAAATCAAACATAATTAACAAATGTTTTCTAGTCTTATTCGTACAGAAACAATGATGTAAATCAAATAAATTTTGTGTGTGTGTGCATTGCTGGTATCCATTCACCTTTACCTGCTCAGAAAGCTAAACCATTGTTATCAGTCAGGTAAATGATCCAGGCAGAGACATTCAGGTCCCTGTCCTGAGCAGACAGAGCCTCTCAGGGTTGCTATGATGCCAGCAGGGCTGTGCACATCACCTGGCACAGGAGCTGTCTGGAAGAGCCTCCTGAATGACTGCCTCTGCCTCCGGGTTTTGGCTTGGGCTGCCACGATTGCCACCAGGAAGAAATTGGCTTTTCTGTCCCTGTTGTGTCACCCTAAATTACGGCCTAATTGCTTTGCCCAAAGAAGTTCAGATGAGTCATTCCCTGCTGCTCATTTCCTGTCACCACCAATGTGGGAAGAGGTGAGAAAACCAAGGGTAGAGCTGCATCTACTGGAGATGCCTGAAGTTATGTGAAATGTATTCTGCCAGATACTTATTGACTCAAAAGATCAATGACACTTAGACAAAAAGCTGTTATTTTTATTTGCTGCAAGTTCTGGATTAGGTTTTGATTCTAACTCCATTCTTGTTAATATTCAAGGAACAATAATCTGTGTGAAAATTAATGGAAAACGAATCACTGCATTATAACAAGAGAAGTAGGAGCACAGATCCGGTTGTCTAGAAATTTGATTTGTGCTGCATACTTAATGCAGTCCAGGGGGCTGCAGTACCTCATGGGGAAGGATAAAAGTGGATGTTTTATAGACTTTTCATGCTTAAAATAGGCAGTACCATTACAAATGCAGCTCTCACAAATTTTTTCAATCTAGTGTAAAAACATCCAGAAACCTGGCTTTTAATTCAATGTAAAACAAAGAAACTAAAGACCTAAGCATGAATCATGTTTCTTCAGAACTTCCCCTTCAGTTTTATTCTAAATTCCATTCAAAATCCTATTCTTTTACAGTCCTGACCTGTTACTTTGGACAGGGAAGTCCAGAAGCATCAACACTGCTTCAGGAAAACGTGACTGTGTCTATAACTACATATTCTGAGTTGTTAGAAAAGGGAAATACACCTGGAGGGACATATATTGAATAAACAAATTAGAAAATAGGGACTAGAAGATGAATAATTCTTTCTCCTTGTGTTTTAGTTGTTCTTCCTGCATCTCAGAATTAACTCAGCTTCTCCCTCAGCCTTCCACACTTCTCTGTAAGACACAGAGAAACTCCCCACGTTCCTTCCCTGGACAAGAAGAAGAAAGGCATGACAGTGGCACGTAAACTCCTGTAAATCATTTGATCTTCACAGCTGAAACGTAAAGGGGCACACCTCAGTGAAAATACTCCTCTAGGGTAAATATAACCGAGTTAAATCCCAAAAATAAATCCCATAGCAAGATTACTCGTAACAAACATGATGGAGCTGATGAGCTTCTAAATTCAGAAGGGAGTGATGTGCTGCCCTGAACTAGAGGATTTTGTTGTTAGAAGAGAGGAAAACTGCTACCACTACAATAAAAAAATAAGAATAAATTTTAAAAAAACCCCAACCACCAACAAACCAATCTCCTCTTAACCCATTTTACAGTAAAAGTAGATTTTATACCGAAACATCATTACACAAGTAAATTCTTACTTTTGCTCTTCACAGACCCTCTCACTCATGCATGTTTCTGGGTATAGCAGATATGATTTTCACACAATTAGAAGAAAAAAAATTGCCAGAGAGAATGCAGGTGCCACGTGGAAAAGCAAACAGCAGTACCAGAAACCATTAAAGCTTCATGTACTCATGTCTGGCATACAGACATTGCAACAACTTCCTGGATATTCTCCTTACCAAAAAAATACTGTATGCAGGACTAGAGCTTCTGAAAGCAAATCTGTTGTTCACGTGCAATGGAAATTTCTGAAAATGCTTTCCTTTACCATGTCACTGTCTCTCTCTTCCACCTTTTCCTTCAGTTGATGACTTGCAAATGTGTCTTTTACAGGAATTTTATTTGGTTTTGACTTTTTAACTCAAAACCAGGTACTATTTCACTTGAGCTGTGGAAACAAACCAAGATCATTTGCTTCATTTGGGCAAGAATAATTTTATTTCTTGAGTTACTAGACCCTGTAAGAGACGGTTAGCAGCCTATGCTTTTAGGTGATCCATCAACCCAGAAATGGCAATCCTGCATCCAGGCCCTCTTTTCCTGTGCCATCCCTTTGATCCCTCACTGAATATGTTATTTGTCATTCTTTGTACTAAATAATTAGTAGCTTAGAGATACATCTGCTGCAAAATAGATAAAAAGCTCACTGCAACCAAAGGTGTGGCTAAACCCTCCCCCTGAGAGGCACCAGGACAGTTTTATACTCTTCACTCCCTGTCTTCAAGAACAAATTCACTTTTCTTCTTATTTACCAGCTAGGGACTATCACTGGTGGCACAAAACATGCAGGACATGAATTAAACTTCCCAATTTGCAATGACCTTTACATCAAAAGAAAGCCAGAGTGGTTTTCCCAGGAGCTGGACTGTACTTGCAGTTCCCATTTCAAAGTCACTTTGTCTTCTTTGAAGAGAAAGTCCATTAAGTCCAGGAGTAATGCACATTTTCATATTGCTTTGGGATTTGCTGCTCGTGGTGGCACACAGTGCAGTGCTCATGGTTCAGATCAGGACTCGCTTCTCCTGTGCACACCTGAAATTTAAATTACCTGTATAACTCTTCCCCAACAGGTTTTAATTATTCACTGGTTTAAATTATTCATATTTAGCAGAGTCCCTGCGTAACACCCACTGATTTTTTTAATAAAGTAATTTTACAAATACTATGGGTCTGTAAAGCTGGAAAAGCCCTCCTACATTCCCAAATCCAATATTCCACTGCCATTAGCAAACATTCATCTACATTGCAGTCCCCACTTTCACGTACTTCCATTGCAAAATTTTCTTTCGAGGATTAAAATTCTATTTTGTCTTGTAGGGCTGAAAGAGAGCCATGCCCATGAGCATCTCAGATGCAGTTAGCTAGCCAGAACCTCATTGCCTCAATAATCTGGTGTTTTAGGAGACTTTGGGATGTTGACAGAGCTGAGCCATCTGCTTCCTGCCCACTGAGGCTTCTCCAGGGGCAGCTGTGAGGGTCTGTCCTCCAGGCACACCTCCTGTGCTGACCTCTCTCAAGATGCTCTCTCACTGGTTTGAAACTGCCTGCTAGCTTCCACAGTATTTCTTAGACTGTGTAAAATAAGGTTCAAAGCATTATCTAGGCAAAAAAAAAGATGAAATTAATCTCTTTTTCAGTTCTATGCTGAAATTCAAGTTACTGCAAGCCATATGGCTGCTCCTCTCCTGCTCCAGGGATCATTAGAACAGGGTGCCAGAAGAAGTGGATCAACAGGCATCGACTGTCTGGAAGGAAAACAGGAGGCAACATCTCTGGGAAGGTTTAACTCCAGCACTGCTTCCTACTGAGACAAAATCCAGTTTGTTCTGAGGGCAGAGATGTATCCTCACAGCACTTCCACACAGGCCCTATCACCTGCGTTCTCCGTGCAGGAGGCTGAAGGTTTTTATGACATTTAGGTGGTTAGCTTTTTGTTGTTTGCTCTCAAATTTCTCTCTTTGGATCAAAATTGTGTGCATGCCTTCTATTTACCCTTGCCAGGACAGACAGCAGGTTGCAAGCCCCTCCAGATCTCCTCATCAATCCAGTAGCCCAGTGGCTGGGTCACTCTCCTGAATTCAGAAATGTGTTTGTCCTCTCTCAAATTCCCACTATCCCAGATGAGCTCGATAGCCATTCCTGTTTTTCTCACTTAACTCCACTCAGTGCTTGGAACCTCAACCTTCACTCCCCTCCCTGTTGCCACAGATTCAAGTCTCCTGAGCAGTAAAAAAGCCAACTGAATGCTAAATAAATGAAGTAATTAAGGCAAGATAAATGAACCAGGAAGGTTTTAATGACCTTTGTCCTGGACAGTCTGGAATGAGGTGTCTGATTTCTTCAGGGGAGTGACTGTTACTTAAAATCCAGGCAGGTTTTTTGCCTTGACTGAAGGGGGAATGAATTATTTTTGATATGTTAATACAGTTAACACCAAGTAACACCAAGGTCCAGGGGTGGAGTGTGTGCACATGTTTGTATCCAGTAACAACTTTAAAATTTGAATTTTTTGGGGGGCTAGATTTTGATAAAATGGTGATGGATTGATTCCAGCTTTTCACAGCCATTGAGACAGGGAAAGGGAACAAGAGACTACTCATTGAAATTAAATCTTTACAGTGATGCTTCAGCAATAATTTATTGTGCCAGGAATAGAAAAAACAATAGGAAATTGTTTTATATTAAGTTTATATTATTTAATATAATATCAATACCCAAGCTCAGCTGTCTGGTCTCAGAAAATTGAGGTCCCACGTTGGATCTTCTTTACAGAAGTCAAAACTGTCAGGACAGACAACCCCAAAGCGAACTCTCTGTAATTCTGTTAAAGCAAAGACTCATCTGGCTGAGCTGTCTCTTGACTCTGGGTCTCCTAAAGACACAAGATGGCACAACAGGCTATAGTCAGTGCACAAATATCAACCACCAAAACCAGCATCCAATTACTAGAGCAAGTTATCGGGGAATTACAGCAACTTAAGTTTTAAAATTTCAACCACATCCAGATCACCTGCTCAAACAGAGGTACAGCTGTGTGAAATTACCTCACTTCCTTCACTTGCTCATCCTCTGGTCCAAGCAAGCCACCAGTTTCCAGCCCAGCAAGACCTCCTAAATTCATGCCTCAGGCAACTACATTTCTTCAGGAAGTTTCCCGGGTTTTTTTGCTTGTTTGTTCTGTTTTGCCTTCTTGTTTGGTTTGGTTTGCTTTTTTGTTTGTTTAGGTTTTGTTGTGGTTTCTTGGGGGGTGGGGTTTTTTTGAGGGAGGGGGAAGCAATTCTAAAAACTAAGCTGCTATTTATAAAAATGTCTCTATTCCTTTCAACATTCCCCATACAATATTTGTCCCTGTAATGACGGACGTACAAGAGATGCTCTTGGCACAGCATTTGGCCCTTTGCAAACATCCCTTCACAGGATCCTTCATTTGCTGCCAATGGCAGAGACTGAAGTCTGAATTCTGGAGTCAGGCAGGACTTGGCAGCCTCCAGGTGGAAACACAACCCACTGCCTGCCAAACCACCGCCCTGACAGATCATGCTGTTACCCTTTCTCTCTGCTGGTGTGCACCAGCAGCCCAAATGAATGAGTTGCCTTTGTTCCTCATCAAAGAAGGCAGTACAAATGGTTCAAGCTGCTGTAATGATCTTACCCTGCTCCACACTCCTGTAGGGGCTTGGTTTGTGTTCAGCTTTTGCGTTCCTGTCGCCCTCCTGGATAAGATTGTGGGTGTTTGTGTGCACGTGCTCAACACATTTTAATAGAACAAAGACCTAGCAGAGAAGCAATTATTCAAAGGCTTTATACTGGTTTTGCCCTCAGGCTTTTGTAGCATTTTTACAATTTTTTTTGTCTTTACCCCCATATTTAAATCCAGATAGATGTTATTGCAGGTTATTTGGTAAGTTCTTTGGCAAAGTGCTTGGGTGAAACCAGTTTATATTTGCTAAACAAGGTCAACAATGCCTGTCACCAAGATGAGTTATGGGAGTCTCTTGACTTGCTGGGAGATGCCCCAAAGAATAATCTGCTCCTGAGCTGTTTGGGTTTGCTTTTTAATGTGAGTGACATGTTAATGAGTTTTTAATTCAGTACAGGCTGTACTGCTTTTAGGAAGATGAGATAGCTTGAGGAAGGTTGACTTTAAGCCATCAGAATTAAAAAAATTCTCCTCCTTTGCTCTTCCCCTGCCTACTTCTCCTTTCCAGTGATAACCAGCTGAGAAGATGTCCTGTATGGAAGTATGACTATAAAACTCAGGACTAAAGGATAAATCAGGTTGAAAGGAACCTCAGGATGTCCCTGTGAACCTGAGCAACAGGAAATAAATACTCCATTACAGCCAGCAGATCACCTGCTGCTTTGTATACATACTGCTAATCCAGTGAAATTGGATTAAAATATTTTCCAATAAGTTCACTGTGAGGGACTTCATCAGTTACAGCCCTTGTAACTGAACTGCAGCATTTTTAAAACCTATCTACAGGTATTCAGGTGCTCCAGTCTGATCCAGTAACAAGCCACAAGCAGCAAAGTGCAAGTTATGACCACGGGGAAGAAGTTTATAAGAAGGACTTCGATAAACATGAGAGAAACAGACATGAGGAACAGCAGCCAGCAGATGAATGCATGGTTTCAAACAATGTTCAATTTGTCCAAGGCCTGTGCAGCCTTGTTCAGTACCAGCCAAAGACAAAGTAGTTTCCCTCTTAAAGCCAAACCGGGCACTGGGCAGCCTTACACAAAAGCCATGGCACAGGTCCCTGTGCAGCACAGCTGGGAGGTGTGGATAGCATTCAGCCCCCCAGGTCCCCCAGCAAAAGGCGTGGTAGTATTTTCACAGAAAGGACTTAGGTTCCATGCCAGTCAGGGGATGTTTTTCAGTGACAATCAAAAGAAAATCTGTACCACAGCCAAATAGCTACCTTCTTTCATCCTGGCAGCTCTCCCTCTTATCTGCAGGCCCGTGTCTTTGTTAGGCTCATTTTCTCTGTGTGCAGCAGAAATCTCGTCTGTTGTACCCAGAGAACTGCAAGCTCTGTTTTGCCCTTGGCAGCCAAGATACCAAACCTCCCCTGTGGCTCCTTTTTTTCTTCTCCCATTCCCAGGCAGCTACAGCATTCAGAGATCCATCCAGGATGGATGAGTGGCTCTCTTGGTTTAGATTTCACTTCTCTATTATTTTCTCTCCTTCGGGAGCACGAGCTTAAGAGTGTTTACTGAAGACAAAACTATTATCAAGTCCAAACTGGCTCCCTTTATTTCTGACCATTTACTCCTGGGCTGTATTTTTAGCTCATTTTGTTCTCCTCAAGTCAAACAGTTGTTCTCATTTATAATTTCTGTAACCAGGCTCTCTTTTTTCCCAGCTGACTGCTCACACACACTGCCACCGCTCCGGACCTGTCATTCACTAAATTATTTTCCAGGACATCCAAAAGCAGAAATGGCCACAGACTCTCAAGTACCCATTGCTGTGCATAAACCCCAAGCTGCTGACTTTCAAACACCTGGAATGGAATCAGCAGAGAAATCCAACATCTTTAAGTAGCCACTAGTTCATCAAGGATAGCTGCATCAAGCATATGACAAATACCTGGGGAATTGGAACCCCTTGCATGTAACAGTTTGATTCAGCTCCATTCACAAGTCAACCTTCGAGGCAGGAGGGCAAAGCAGAGTAATTTTTAATATTTAATATTTAGAAATGTTTATTATCATAACACTGGCACAAACACATTGATTTTTGGTGCATCCCATCTTACCTTTACCAATGTTTCACATAGCAAATTTTGCATCATTTCCTGCTTGTTCTGGTGCTTTCTACCTTAAGAAGCATCACTGGGTCCAAGAGGACCCCTCACAGCGGGTAAACCACATGTATTACACTTCAAATCAAGCAAAGGGACAGGATCCTTTTCCATAACTCCTTCCCATGCCACCTCATATGAACTTCACACTCTAATTGTAAATACCATTGTCTTAATTTTCTACTTGTCAGGCACAGAGATCTCATGACCTGATCTTGAAAGAAATGAAATATCTTGGGAAAAGAAAAGGGAAAAGAAAAACATAGTTTCCTCCAGAAGATACACTCAGAACTCATGTTAACATATGTTTAACCTAAAGGTTTTAAGTGCCATAGAAATGAAGGCATGGAACAAGCACCACACTTCGTGCTTTGATCTTAATTAATTTTGTTTTCTTGTATTAAATTAATCATAAGTGTTGATGAGAGGAAAAATTATTATTCTGGAGCACAGTAAATAAAATGCAATTAAAAACACCAGTGTAGAAACACACCTGGGAGTGACATTTGTGTAAGAATGTGGTTCAGTAGCAGACTGGGGACACATGACTCAGAAACATTAGTGTAATATCTGCAAAAAAACCTGGCAGATTTCTTCAATTACGGCATAAGCTTCATCAAATTGCAAAAATCTCAGAAATGTCTGATTCAGCAGCTTCTTCTTAATGGCAATATAATACAACCTCATCCAGCAAACAAAACAGATTTCCTCCTGGTAGATCTGCTTGTGGAGGAAAAGCTTTTCATTATTCTTCATCAACATATGATTTTAAGTCCAAGCTTCCTCATGCACTGGTCACTGCAGAGTACTTAGAGAATTCCTATAAAAATGGAGTGAAGCTCTGTTGCTTATAACGCCATCTCACCTCTCTAGCAATAGCAGTTTTCACATATGTACCACGCAGTAAAAGAATGTTAAATAGACCTGTTGTGACTGCTAACAAATGAGGTTATAAGCTAAACATATGGCCTGGAAGATTTAGAAATTTCTGTCTCTAAAAGTAGAATTAATGGAGCTTGCAGAGAGTCATTGAAAGAAGGATTCCTTACTGGCTCATTTAGTGTCAAACCAGCACCCAGCCCCAAATAAAAACCTTCACAACCTTCACAAGGTCATTTTCCTCATGGATATGAATGAAATTAGCAGTGTCACATCTTAGACAGGTAGTCCTTTTCTTCCACTATTTCTTTTGCCTTACACTGGACCATAACTATCGTGATATATCAATAATATATTGTACGGATCCTGAAAAAGATATTACTTGTAGAATATATCGATATGCCTGATTAGAAGGTAAATGTGGGGAAAAAAAGAAACTATAGAGCACTGGTAAGGTAGATTTGCTAAAATAAATATGATCTAGGACAGTGGCAGAGAACAAATTTAAAATAGGTTTGGAATTAAGGAGCCATTAACAGAATGAGAAAAAGTAGTAGGAGCTTCCTACCCACACAACTCAGATGCTCAGGGAGAACTCTGTGGACAAGCCCTGAGCACCCCAGCACTGCTGTTTGAGAGACTCTGGTGTAGCAGGTGTAGGACTTCTGGACAGGAGACCTGAAGAAGGTGGGGAAAAAAATAAACATAAGCCCAGTGTACAATTAAAAAGGGCTTGAAAAGGCAGTTTAGGAGAAAACTGAAAATAAAGAGAACTGGCTTATAACCGGCTGGGTGGTAAGACAGCTGTTTACCAGTAGAGCACTCAAAAAGCAAAGGGTTGCCATGAATTAAGATCAATTAGATGAAATACAAGCAAGGAAAAAAATCCACAAGATCAGCATCAAGCAATTTCTCACAGTGAGACGCAGAGAAGTCTGTCAATAGAAATGGTGCAGACCCCCCCAAGAAACTCTCTTTAAGAAGAGCTCCACAAAGCCCCTGTGTCCAAAGGGTATAGGATAGAAAACAATCTGGTGCTGGGAGGGCTGAGATGGATGATGTCTCACGTTCTGCTACACTCCCAAACTAACAACCACAGGGACTGCAGCTGCAAGTCAGAAATCTGGTACCTTCAGGGACGGTTTGCAACATAAGGTCACAACCAGAGACACAGCAAACACCTGATCTAACTTTTAGCACGGGCTGTTGAAAGAAAACAGGGATGTAACAATCATGTCTCTTGACTGGAGGAAATGGAGTTGTCAGGGGAGAGAGAGGATTAATTTCTTGCATCCTCTCCCCAGGCCATTGGTGGGGATGACTCACTCACCTTGATGGGTCTTTCACCCACTGTTGGAAACGTCATTGTCCCAGAGAAGGGGTAACCAAGCTGAGCAATTGAGTCACACCCAACAGACTGAAGAGAAAAATTGTTCTGTGCCTGCTTCAAATAAAAATGCAAGTTAATGTTACCTGGTTTTTCACTTAGAGAGCAGGAGGAATATTAAATAGCGAGGAGTATCACAAGGTGTGTATCTCTTTGGGGGCCTCCCATCTCCTCACATGAGGAGACACAGGAAAGGCTGTGGTCTTCCCAAATCTAGACAGAGAGGAGCCCAAGGGACAAGTTAAATATCTGCCCTGATTTCTCCAAGAAAAACACAATTTTCTATACATAAATAGTATTTTAAATGCACCTATTTGTCATCTGGCACTGTTGAAACCCCAGTGCATCACATCCAGAGCTTACATTCAAAGACCTTCACCATGCAACAAAATAGATGCCATTGGCTAAACTGCAAAGAATACCAGTAAAAAAATAAAATTGCTGAATGTAAAACATCTGATACAAAAGTATCAAAATGCATTTTCCCCCACAAATATTCATTCAGTCACAGAAGCAGAGAAAACAGAGCCACAAGGGAAATCATCAGGGCAGTTAGTCCGTCCTTCTGCTTCAAGGTAAAAATCAACTATTCCAAGAAATAGAACCTGTAAATTAGCCTTCAGTTTAATGTGCAGTTGCCTTTCACTATTTTTCATGCTGTGGTGACAAAAAAAATAAAAAAAATAAAAAGAGGACCAGAACTGATGCAATCCACATTTCAAACCAACAACAAATAAAATACTTTTCTCTTGAGACTGGTATGCAAAACCCTTCAAATTACTGTAATGAAGTGTGAGGGGTGTACAGAAAATGAAGAATACCCATCTAATGAAAGAAATGAACGTTGTGAAATGAGTGATTTGTTGGATGCTGTGAGCACGAGCGGCCATGAATCCTTTCCAGAAGCAGTCGGAAAAGCTTACAATGGCTCATAAATCTGAAGTGGGGGGGGAAGAAACAGAGGCAGGAATAAAGTAAAGCAGCTGAAAGGAATGTGGACCTCAGTCACACACATTTTGGTTTAGGTGCTCTCTCTTCTGCTGTGTTTCTCCATAGCCATGCAAACCCTGGTACACAGGTGTGGGTTTGTACACATCTCACATCCTGGCACTGGCCCACGGGAAATGTGCACTCAGAAATAGCTTCTCTCATTGATAACAGAACTGCTTTTCACGTTCTGTCTTCCTAGGCAGCAAAACTAGCAGATCATCTAGCAAATATGAAGATAAAGATGTTGTTAGGTTTGCCTCTTTTTTCCTGACCTGCAGCTCCGTGTGTGAGATACATTAAGCTTCGCCTTCCCGTTCAGTTCTCAGGCTCAACAATGCTCAGCAGACAGCAGCAGTATATTTAGCAACAGATCCTATCCATCACTGCTGAAAAGTGCTGGGTATTGACTGATGAAATGGAAGATAAATCACAAGAGCT
>QWTY01062218.1:0-12955 GCA_008033365.1 Pseudorectes ferrugineus
ATCTATAAATCCCATTGTTTTTTTCCTGACATCCTTTAAATCACAAATTCAATGATATTATAAATCATGTAAAATTTGGAATATTACTTTAAGCCCCTAGGCTTCTCATTGGAGTGCTGTCTGAATAAAAAATTCAGGTTGTTTACACAGAGAACTCGATAATATTTTTGCCATCATTTTTTATCTTGTAGGATATTTTGTGGAAAAAAACACATTTAGATAGACTGTATATGAAAATAATTTCTGGTTTTTTCAAACCTCTTCTCTTGCCTTTCTCATTAACCTAGTAGTTTTCCATAGCCTACTTACGTCAGTAACTTTTTCATCATTAATTTCAATGGAAGCAGGATGTGGTCCAGTAAATTATCCTCCAGCACGGTCTGCTCAATATTACATTAGACCATGGGAATAGTGAAAAGAAAGCTCCATACGAATTTAACCCTTTAAAATATTCATTCTTGTGCAATGTAAGTTACTGCTGCTCTTCAATGTTCAAAATGTTTCTCTAATGATCTGAAAGATCCCTCAATAAGCAAGCTTACTGAGGCCATACAGTCACCATTAAATCCCTTGCAGACATCATAAATATTGAGGAAAAACACCAATAATCCAGCGAAGTTATTTAAGCGTAACTGTAGAGAATTTATTGATAACCACTGTATGAGTCATTTTAATATTGTTTATAAATCCTTTGGACCACCTGAAAAAGGTAATATTATTGGATATCGAGGACTATAGTTGAACTCCTAGAAAAAAAATCCAAAAGAAACGTTCTTGTGTGCAGCCTTTAGACTCCTTAGCTCTGTTATTCCTCTACTTTAAATCAACTCCTGCCATCATTAGTGACCTTCTACTTCTCATCTTCCAAGACTACTATCCCATGAGCTTTCCAAAGTCAACACATACTGTTTTCTAGAATCTGTAATATTTTCCCAAGACCAAATTTACTTTACAACTATAATAGGGTAGTCCACTCTTTTTTTGTTGTCATTAAATGCTAGGGTCTGGAAGCAAATTTGGGTTGCAAAGGAGTCAGACACACACAAATTACATTAGAAGTGGACCTTGTTATCAAGATTTGCAAAGTTTTCTGGGACCTGGTCTCTGCAATGCTACGTGACAAACCAGATTTTTCATATTCTCATGCTTTTCTTTTGAACTTGGATCAACACCACACTTTTTCCTCCCTATCATAATTCCACTTAGGCTAATTAGGTTTTACTTTGGCATTCTTTAAGATCCAAATCATACACATTCTCTGCTGTATTCTCATGAATACTAAAGCTGTAGAATAAATATTGTTTACGTGTGTTGGCAAAGTGCTTTTATACTTGGATTCCTCATTAAATTACATTAAATTTTAGTTTTAATGAGCATAATCCATTTGATACTGTTGACCCAAATTCCCCTGAGGAAAACTGCAGCTCTAAATTGATATTTCCATGTCTGAGTCAACTGAGTCACATTCAAAATCATGTCAGACTTTAAATCTCAAAAAATGTCCTGTTCAAGTTATGCTGGGGGTTGTGACTAAGTTATATTCCAGAAATGTATTCCTACAAGGCTTTGTACTTTAATCTTGTCACTGCCCCAGCTTACGTGACACTTTCCTTATCTGCACCCTATCTCTGTAAACAGCTTATGAGAACACTGACCATCAGGAAGCAGGAGCACCTTTCTAAAGCTCATCCTTGTATGTCTTTTCTGAAATCATATTTCTTCTCCCTGTCATGCTCCTTAATCATTTCTCTTCTGCAATAAATTGTTATTTCTCTCCCTGTTAGAATTCTTTCCTGTCATTCATCATGTTAGGAGTACCTTTTGCTTGAGAACAGGAACAAAATCCCAGTACACTTCAGGAAGTCTTTAACTCTTTTCCTTTCTCATGATGCAGAAAATAAAGAATTCCATTCAGAGTGTCACCTTCTTTGGGAGACTTTCATTGATTCCTTTGTTTCAAAGTTTTGGGGTACTTTAAAAGAAATGGACTATTGGAAAGACGGATTTATCAGTATTGTGAGTTTCTCTCAGTTTGATAAGTAGTGTGCCTGGATAAGAAAGCTTTTGAAATTTTTTTCAAGTTTGGTCTGAAAATTATTTGATAAACAACAGAAACCTCGGAAGATTTTGAAGAGGAAATGGTTTTATTGAGTCATTGCAGGACATCAACTACTCAGTTCAAAGCATGATTTTGTTTGACCTTTGATTAAGAGAGCTGGATCCCCATGCTCATAATGACAGCATATGCTGAGGCTCTGCAGAGATTACATAGTCTCAAACCTGTGTATGTCATTCCTTTTCACTGTATCATTGGAGGCCTGGGATTAGCCCTGTAAAATTTTCCGTGTGAATTTGCAGGTACAAAAATGATGACTTGCAGGCCAATTGCTAAGAGGTAAGGCTCAAGATATGAATCTTGCTCATCTCTTTGTTAAGATCTTTGGGATAACTAAGAAAAAACAATGTACTTGAAGACTCAGGCCAGTCAGTAGGATGAATTTGCAAATTTTTTTCCCAGTAATGCTGAGAAATATCACATAAGGTCTTTAAAAACAGTCCATAAAAAATGTGCATTTAGCTACAGTGGTTCTGCTTTGATGATAGAGAATGAAGGGCGTGATTTCTTTATATGCTTTTGACCTCTGTTTCTTATAATTCTAAATTCCCAGGCACATCCTCAGAGTGACTTTCTACTTGTAGGTTTTTGGATAGGAAAAAAATGTTATCAATTACAACCACGGCAGAACATGCACTTCTCTCAATCCTTTATTCCAAGTGTATATCCAATTAAACCATTTATCTCAGTATCCCACTGATTCTCTCACTTGTTGATTCACACAGGATGAGGGCAGAAGAGTGCTGCTGAACACCTGATTACATCCTTGGCAATGGGAAAACTGTACAGACAAACACCAAGAGTGCCAGCTCAGCATTCCAAACTTATACAAGTGAAATACCAGAGCCAAATTAAGCTTATACAATACTGCTTTCTTCAGTCGTCAAATGCAAATATATTTCTCCATAATTTATGTCTTGACAGATGATAATGAGTGTGAAAATGCTACTCAGCCTTGTGGAGAGCATGCCAATTGCACAAACACGGAGGGAAGTTATTACTGCACATGTATGCCTGGTTTCAAACCCAGCAATGGTCAACAAATTTTTGTTCCTAATGATGGAACCTCCTGCGTGGGTAAGTTATTAATGTCTGCCAGATATCTTTACATTGTCACTCTTCTCTTATTGCTTCTCTTAATTATAGAAATCTAGCAAAATGCTTTCATAATTGTGAAGTTTGGAGTGTGGGTATAAAATTCCTACAACTTGGACTGGAACAAGCTTGCTTAATATTCCAGCTCAGACCCACAATTCTCCCTGACAACAGAGCAGCTGCCATTGCCTTCAGTAACACTTCAATCTTGACTCTGCTTTCAATATATTTAAATCCACAGATTTACACAATAAATATATAGTTAAGGCAACATAGAAATCACCAATTCACCCATTTATGCCACTGTTTCACTGATCTGTGAGCAAGGTGGTCGTATTCTCAAAAAAAAAAAAGTGACAAGGTATTCTGCATTCAGATCTGGATCAACAAAATTCTCTTTACATTTGACCTAGTATACTTCAAATATCTTTTGTTTGGAAACTTGGTTGAGATATTTTTGGTAATTTTTCAAGTCTGATCAAAAGCAATGAGCAAGATCAGTGGTTATCCTACCTCCTGTGCCATTCATCAGCCTCTGTTTCTGAACATGTTCAAGATTACAGGGGAGGAAAAGTTCTCTGGAAAAATGTTATTTCTGAACAACCATGCAATCCTTTAGGATTTCCTCTGAATGGAAGAACTGTAACCATTTCTCTTTTTTCAAACTCCTGGTAATTTTCTCTGTATGTTGCAAAAGTCCTCAGGGAATGCGAAAATGAGAAATAAATCTATTGCCCTTTACACCTTTATGCTGACTGTGTCTCATTCTAGGTATGTCTCCTGTGAGTCTGTGAGTGCTGACAACCTCTATTCTTACTACTCTTAATATCAGCAGAGTGGTTGCATATTAAGCCAGAAAGTGATCTAATCGACATTTCTTGCCCATTGCTCACATCCATCTAAAAGTGCTCTGCTTTATCCAGCTGCTATGAATCATTCTTAAATTAGCTGGGATGGAGACAGTTAGCACATTGAGCTGTAAATATTCGCACCTTTTCTGCTCCAGGTTTTGATTTTTCCGTTATGATTTCCTCAGCTTCAGAAGTTTGTCTTCAAAGTTATTTCTCTGACTGTTTTTGTGTCACTTTAACTTCTTATCATTAGCTTGATAATTTCTTTTTTTTTTTCCCTCTTTACTGGGCAGATTGATCTTTTTTTATCCTCTACTGGGGTTTAGTTTAGTACTTCTTCTTTTTGAAAAGCCACATGGAGGAGCCAAGAGCTTTCAAAACTCAGACTGAAATAAAAAAAATTACCTGTGGGCACCTTTTCTCATTAAACAAGTGTACCAATTACTTTACCAAGATGTGAGTCCTAAAGACAATCTTTTGATCCACAATTAATTTTTGACTTTATCTGTCAGGGAAGCCATAATAGGATATTTTGTACTCAATGGATCTGCTGCTTCAGGTAGCAGATATGACTTGCACACAAGCAGCTGACAGTTGTGTATTTAGGGTGACAGCTGAAGCAAACGCCAACATTTCATTGTAAATACAGTGCAAGTTATTTAGTACAAATCACAGAACAGAACTACCAGGTATCCATCCTACACAAGTTTATAGGGCCCCACAACATATTTTCAGATTCTGCAAAGTCTTAAATCTTCTTTTTAATATATGTATGTATGTAGATGGCAGTGACTTTAAAAAACCAGTGGTTGAATTTTGGAGAGTATGCCATTATGAACCTTCTTTGTTTATGCCCCCAAACCTATCTGAGTTTCCAGGAGTGCAGGTGTGGTACACAACTCTGTGTGTGTGAGTCCCTTTCAAAGTCCATGCACATACATGGGTGTTCCCTCTTTGGAAACTACAATAAGCTCCCAAGTAAAAAGTGATAATGTTCCTCAAGGCAGTAAATTAAAAGAAAGGTTGGGACAATGGCTTTGAGAATTGTTGGTTCACCCTCAATCCAGTCAGACTGTTGAGTTTTGAGTTGAGGGTCAAAAGTATTTCACCCATGTTATCAGGTAGAATTGGTGAAGAGATGACAAAGAAACATGCAGATAGAGGAGGAACTGGAGGGTAGGAAGGGAAAGAGAGGAGAAGGATAAAGGAAATGGAAAAGAAAAAAATAAGAATGTAGAAATGTGATATTTCTGAAGATATTTTTCTGCTGTCCTGAAAGCTATTAAAATCTATTTTTTGATTTCTGTAAAAGCCATACTTTTCCTTAGACTTCACATTTTATTGAATGTTCAGCTGCAGATAAAAAAGTGAAATATAAACCTGCTTTTTTCACCCCAGTCAACAGAGTAAAAATGTGAAAATGGCCATCTGTGAAATGAAAGTGACATCCACGCCACTGCCTTTTCTGGGAACATGCTATTAGTTCTCTTCAGGTATTTCTGAGACCACTGGGAAGGCACCCATTCTCCATCTCATCCTTTGCTGTGACAAGGGAGCTGCACAGTGGATGGAATCTGGCGTTGGGCCACATTGCTAACTTTTCTTTTACCTTTGCTGTTCATAGCCTTTTTCATTTCTACTTTGTGTGTGCTGCTGCCTTCCACAGTATGGAGACACAGGGAGGGAACATCTAGTCCTTTGCAATTGGACTTTTCAATCACTTGCAAGCTACTAATAAGCCGAAGGTATAATGTAGACATCAAGCTGTCTTGACTGGCTGGTGAGGAATCAAAGCGATGTAGGTACAATCCCGTAATTGGCAAGACTGAACGTAATAACTGTTCTCAGTACTTTTAATTTAATTGGAATTTCCTTGCCTGCTGCAGTAAATGAGGAGTGACAAAGCACAGAAATAAAATAAAAGGTTATAAATCTATTTTCACACTAGCCTAAGCGGTGTTGGTGATATTATTTTTCTGATCGCAGCTATTATAAAAGCTTCAAAGTTCAGCTCCAGGATTTGTTTTGAATATTTACTGAAGGGCCAGGGCTTTTTTTACAGAGCTATGGCAAGTGCTCTTCTGTTTAAAAAGCTGCTGTTCCTCAACCTTTGCTCAGGAATGTTGTCTGTGAAGACTGCTCACGCAAGCCTTGGCAGCCCACTCCTGCTCCCACAGCACATCAAGGAGGAGAGTTTGGGATCCTCACCCCAAAGCTCCACTAAAATTGGATTGCTGAAAGCACTGGCAAGCTGTTGTCCGTGTGTGGTCCAACAATTGCATATTTGGTTAAAAAGGCATAACTACAAAACATAAAGAAACAAAAGCCTACAGCTACTGTGCACAGCATTTCAAAGCAGGAACTTAAAAGCTGCATTCTTGCAACTGTCACAAACTGTTGGCTGCCCCTGACAATCTCATTGATTTAAAAGGGATACGAAGCTGATTAGTACCTTGTAAAATCATACATATTGCCTTTTAATTTTGTCAACCAGGAGTTGTTTTTTTCTTCTGGAAACAGTAAGTTAAATAGGCGTGATATGGACTCATTCCATATGGACAACTCAACTGCAGAAAGTCTATTTGCATGTACTCAACAGGGTGTCTCTAGCAGACTTTAAATAGCAGTTCTGTTGCCAGAGATGTGCCAAAATACTTTAATTTCTGCTGCTGTTTCAGATAATCCCGTGTTCTCATTAAAATCTCCATCACACTTAATATCTGATATAATTGCAAAAAGAATTTTCGTGACTGCCCAATAATAACAAATAAATGATTTACTGATCTAAAAGTTTATGAAAAGAAAAATGTCATCACAGTTTTGAAATATTTGTATCCGTAAACCATATGGAAACCTGATAGTAACAGTATTCTGAAAAGCATTCAAATATTAATTTTTTTATTTATAGGTTATTGTAAGTTTTGGCAAAGATTGTTGTCAATTGCTGGTGTTTTAGCACTGCATTACACAATGAATGGCTTGTTCAGATGCACATGTCCTCCATGTAGCTGACAAGGCCAAAGAAATCTTTGGTCTAAGGGTGATGTGTTTTCTTATTAGACAAACTGGCTTTGTCATGATTTTGACCCTTGCCACTTCAATTCATTCAAAGTCTCTCTGTCTTACATAGAGTCACACAACAAGGCACTGACAGACACCCACTTGTTTCAAACAGAGTTTTATAATTTACTGATGTGAGAGGTTATTTAAATGCCAAGAGTAAGAACTTTAGCCTCATGTCTTTAAATGACAGCATTTAATTATGAGGTATCCTGTGTGTAGCACTATATCACACTATTTTCCTTCCCTTTTGCCAGATTGGTTCGTGTATGATGTGGTTAGCTCCATGACTATGAATACTGAGGTCACAGAAACCATACAAATACGGATAATGCAAAACTCAGTTCCTTAAAGAGAAACATTTGAGGTATTAAATATGGAAATGATTGCCCTAATCCAGACAATCATATTTTAACCTCCTGCTTTAAACTTCCATGCTGGCACCAAGCCGTTCAAACACATTGCTTTCTTGGTGGCTCTCCCTGCAGAACAGTGGTGGTTGTGCTGGGGAAGGCAAATGCACTTCCAGCCCCACATCTCCTTCCTGTCCGTGTAGGAGTCTGAATGGCTTTTCCATGGCAGCTTCTGAACCTCAGGCTTAAAACACAGCCTATCAGAGCCAATGGCTAATTGAGAAAAATAGACAGATGAAAGTGAGGTCAGACTTCAACCTTGAATCCCAGGGAGACCTCTGTCCAAATAGACAAATGGCCCCCCAGGTATGCTGCAGGTATTTTTTTGCATTCCCTCGATATATCCGTATACATTCAGTATATCTTTCCATTTTTCAATAATAACCTTATTTCACAGGCATTATTGCTCCTTTTAGTGGTCTTTTTTGAAAACCACCAAGATTCTTGTATCAAAAGCAGAGTGCAAAACTAGTTCCTATATGCTCATAGTGTATTTCCAGCCACCCCATATCTGCTTTCTGTTTGTTCTTAACACCCATCTGGCCGAGCAAAGGCTTCCTATCAATTCAGATAGCACTTCTCCTCCACTGATCAATTAATCACTTCTCCTTTTTTCACCTATTTCTTTCCAAAATTAAGCATCATACCCGTTCTTGACTGGAGTTGTCATCCTCTCTCCTCCATTCCCTCCCCTGTCTTTCCTTTCCTTCAGTTTGGTTCTCAGGCTGTTACTTTAAACCCGCTCATGTACCACTTCATTTTTCAGATATACCTGTCCCAAAGCTGTTCACTTTTTCCTCCTTTCCAGCACAGCACTTCACAGTCCATTACTTCATTCTCCAGAATTATTTGGTATAGTTCCCAGTTTGCTTTCTCCACTGAGTTATTTGATCTTTATCCTTAGCCAACCAAATAATGCAAAATAATCTGTGCTCTAGCCAGGGAGTTAGTACCCAGCTCTCCTAAATTAATCAACTCATGGATTCCCTTACTGGAATTCATTGGTTTTACTCTTGGACTGTGCCCCACCCACTTACTGAACTTGTCTACCTAATGGCAATTTATTTAGAAGCACAAAAGACATTTTAGGCAAATGTAATTTAAATGTGGATTTAAAAAAAAAAAGGATATGCCAAGCACTTTAAAAGGCACAGAGTTTAATTCTTAGATTAACAAGATGGACAGAGTGAGTTTTTGCAGCATCTTTTTAAAGCTGCAACTTAAAAGACAAGTCTGCAGGTTGTTCTTTCTTTTTCTAACTGAGCTGAAAAAATCTATTTAGTCTAATCTCTGAAAAATGGATTTCAGATGATTTGCATCATGCCAACCATTTTGTTATGATAGAATTAATACGGTTTTAAAACACGAGCAGCGTAGTATTATATAGTAATAAAAGTGGTGATATAAAAATATGATCAATTATGATTTATCCTTCTAATCCCCAAGTATTATAATTGGCAGGGGGTTTGCCATTAAGATTGCAGGTTTAGTTTTTGCTTTTTTTTATTACATGAAATTTTATTATGAAACTGCTTGTAGTGTGTGGGGCTATTATCAACAAACCAGCAAGGTGTTAGTCTGTAAATACTTAATAAAAATTCAATTTTTCACGATATTTGCAGATGTAGATGAGTGCAGCAATGAAGGAACTGTTGCCTGTGGAGATCATGCAAAATGTGAAAACGTGGATGGAGGGTTTAACTGCTCCTGTAAGGAAGGTTATCAACCATCCACAGGAAAATTGCAGTTTAAGCCAAATGATGGCACTTCCTGCCAAGGTACATGATATTATAAAGGTTTATGTGTTATTATAGAGATACATCTTCTGAGAAACTCACCAGTGCCTATTTATCTTCAGTTAGATTAATCAGCAAGACGTAAAAAAGAGGCAAGGCTGTGACATCTACAATTCCTGAGAATAGAATAATTTTGTAAATGTATTTTTGCTAAACAGTATGATGAAATCCATTTGAAATAATGGTTACCCACTCATAGTTGTCAGATCTGTACTTCTCTCTGTAAATCTAAGCTGTCTCTACTCCACCTGTGGAAGTCCCATTAAAGGGACCAAACTCTCTATCTGAATAAAACAGCTCATTCAATGTCATAACTTTGGCCAAGATAAAGTCTTTGAAATTGAAGTTTGAGAATGGAGTGCTGTGATTTATGTGCGTAAATTCAGAATGCTGGTGGTTTGGCGAATGACCTAGACAAGGGATTTTGCAATTAGTATATATTGAATATTGATTGAACTGCAATGTATAATTAGTTTCCTTTATATTTCTACAGAAAATCCAATGGCCAAGTGTGAGTTATTCAAAGACTGTATAGCTGAACATATTAATAGAACTTTAGCCAGAGTAAGTAGCACTGGTTTCTAGATTAATTTTCAAATCCTTTAATTGTTTCTGTTTGAAACTGCTATTTCAATTATAATAGTACTTAAACAGCTTTTAACAAAGGCTTGAAGCATACAATTGAACTTAAGCATGTTTACAGAAGTCTTTTTAATAATTTCAAATTATTTGAACTGGGTTGTATGTTCTAATCATGATAATAACTTGCTGGGAATCTGCGTGTTCTCTTTCCAGCAAAGTGAGTCATGATGCATGAAAAATTCAGAAGTGTGGTAATCACTCAGCTGTTTCTGTAATTTCTGGAGTTACACACTGCTGCATTTACTGATGTGCAATTATTTGCTTGTTCAGAAGGAAAGGCAGCAAGAGTTTACAAAAGTAATGTCAACAAGTGACTAAATAGAAAAGGGAGCCATAACATCTTGGTACGCTGGTTTATTTACTCCTCAAAGGAGAGTGTGTAAAGCAATGCAGGATTTATAGAAACAAATACTCTGGACTCAATTTTTTTTCACCAGAAACAGAGATTCCTGAAGCAAATTAAAAATATATTAATGAGTGCATTATTCATTATTCCACAACTACAGTATTGTCTAATTTTAAAGGATAAATGAAGCATAAGCATAAATAAATTAAAAGCAATTGTATATGTTTGCATCTGATATTAAACAGTTTGATTAAGTTACTGGATTCAAAAATATATTAATTTAAAGAATTTTATTAACCTAGTGTTATATATACGTTGTGTTAACATACTTTTTATGTTTACCTGCAATGTAATACATTGTATCAAATATAATACCTGCTTACCACACTTAGGTGCAAATGTTACAGTAGAATCTTAGAGTGAGATTTTTTTAAATATATACTCAAACTGAACTTAAATTAAAAAGTCAAAATACTTTCATGTAAATAACTGTCAGATTTTTAGCCTGTTTTCCAGTTCTGTTCAGTTCCAGTCAAAGACAAAGCAAGCCCCATAAAAGCTGTTCAACAGCAGAGAGTAGAGATCATACAAAATCAGATGTTGGGTGTTTTCTTAATTAGATTTCAGTATTGTGAAGAAAGGATTCTTTTCTTATTCAGCCATGAGACTGAAATGTGGAAGCTTAATCTTCATCCTGCCCTCTCCTGCCTATATTTTTAAACTAGCTGTTTTATGTAAGTGCATTTAGCAGTTTATAAACTGAAGCACTGAAGGAGAAATAGGCAGTACAGTTCACCCAACTACATGCTTTATAATTTGCATTTGAGAAAAAACAACTTAAAAATACACAAATACTTCCCATCTGCTCCCACCTCTTCAGTTAAAATTTAAAAGAAAAGTCAATAGCTTAATACAGAAGCAGAATAATCATATCACCGATATTTAATTAGTTTTGCAGAAAATTTACTAGTTCACTTTGGATCATCAGGATAAATAAAACTGAGCTGCTGTAGGGAACAAATGTGTAATGATAGCGCATGACTTTTTTTAATCATGGTTTCTTGTTAAGGTTATACTAGACATGTGTAACATCAGTACTTTATAGATCAACCTGTTGATTGAGTAGGGGTGTTTATGCACAATTGTCTTATAAACCAGTATGTTGATTAACAGAAATTAGTCATTTGTATTGGGTTGATTTTCACCTACAGAAATATGGCTTTACTTGTTTCATTAAGATATGAGTTCTGGCATTTTTCAGATTCGTCATTTAAAAACACCTCTGGAGAAGCTGCAAGAAATTAATAAAAATACTTTGGGGCCGCTTTTACCTGTAGAAGTTGTTTCGTATGTTGAAGCACTGTCCCATTCATCGTGGAACACCATGAGTGACTCTGTCTCTGACAATGAAGCCCTTCAGAACACCACCATTAACGTGAGTGGATCAAGCCTTGGAGTTGTGGGGTTTATCCTCATTCTGAAGACAGCATATGACTCTGCTCAAACCTCTGCTTTTACTTACAGGTTTTGGTCAACACTGTGAACAATTTTTTACAAAAAGACAAAATTACGGTCTGGGAAGCTCTACCTGTAGATAACCAAAGGCAGAGCCTGACTAAGCTGCTGCACACTGCAGAGCAGGCGACGCTTCTCATGTCACAGAGCTTCAAAAAGACAACCCAGCTGGATGCTAATGCAAGTGACATAGGTAAGATAAAGAAAATTAATCTAAGTTATACTTTAGATGTGGATTAAACTGAGGAGTTTTGCAGCACAATTATGAAGATTAGAAATGGTGTTATGTGAAAGACACAGGTGATAATTTGTATGATTTTCATAAATAACACCTGACTTTCAGTGTAGGTATCATAATTTTCAGAGACTAAGCACTTGAGTCCAGAGCACAAAAATAAATTGAGAGTCTGTGGGAACTTGTTTTCAGATTCTCTTTAAATCTCTCATTATGGCCATACTCACACAATCTGGACTCATTTTATAAGTAAAAAATTATCCTATGCATCTTATGTGCATAAAAAACACCAGTGGAACAAAAGTTGGACTTGTTCTCTAAAGACTTTTTTTACTCTTTTTAGTTCAGTAAAGTTATTATAAATGAACTTGGAATAAAGATTGTACCTAGTGAATTTAATCTTGGGTGGCTTTATCTCAATAGAAATTTCTCATTTTAAGAGGAATTCCCCTGGAGGAGAACTGGTTAGTCTCAACTGCACCATTTTGCTCTCCTACCTTCTCCCTCTGTGCTGGTGTCTTCCCACCAATACCTGATGATTTTCCTGTGGTAATAATAGTTTTACCATTCCTTCACTGAGAGCAGAGTAAGGCTAACACCAGCCAGTTTTGAAAATCCCAATAAAGCACGGCTGATTCCTTTGCCAATGACCACTCTTTCATCTTTATTTTTCTGAATGTCCCCAAACTGTGTGTGATCTGATTTCTTATTTTAGATTTAGTACAGTCCTTCAGTGTCTCTCATAGGCTTGCTGTTTTATATGATGACTTGATGAGAAAGATTCCTACTGTGGTCTCAAGGCAGGTCAAACTGCCTGTTCTTCCTTCACCTTTCTGAAAGTAAATTAGACAGAGTGATGAAAAAGTAGGGAGGGATTTGTTCCATG
>QWTY01062225.1:0-10464 GCA_008033365.1 Pseudorectes ferrugineus
ATGAAGGCAAGTGTTCTGCAGGGCACATTATCTTGTATTACAGCACTGTAAAGGACTCCTCAATCCAGCTGGAAATTTAAAATTGTCTTCTTCTTCTTCTCAGAGAGATCTGAAACAAATTTTTATATTAATAATAAAAAAAAAAAGACAAACAAAACTCCTTAAGAATTATTAAGAGTCCTATCCAAAAAATGTGATTAACAAACATTTAAAAAGTTCACCAGAATAAAAACAGTTTCTTTACAGGAGGCTCTAGTACCATACTGTGGAATTAAAAGGTTAATATGTATGGAGCTAGCTGTAAAGTGTTACAAAGCGTTGAAGAGTAAATAAATTGCAAAGTTCACTTTTGACACATTACTGTCTGTTCATTCACCACAGAATTTACACCAAACCAACTTCGCAACCACAGGTTTTAAAGAGAAGTCATTATATGTACAGAATGAACCAAAATAATCAGTTCTATAATCTTTCTTTATGGCATTTTGGAAGAAAGATGGAGGTACTTTAACCACAAAGACATTTAAATGGTCCCAAGCACAGTAAGTTATAATCTTCACTGTAAAATAATCATCAACATAATGAGTGAGCTCATATAATCAAAAGCTTTCTGCAGGTATTCTGAATACAAGTTGATCTCCCTCCCAAAACCAGACTTTTTTATCCCAAGCTGCTACAACATTGCTCTCCCAAGTATGAATGCACAGGACTTCACCATAAAGTTTTTCTAGGAGCCTCTTATGATGGTGTGTATCTATCCACAAGGCTTTTAATAATTTTATTCCCATCAGCACAAGGGGAACAGCAAACATCTGTAGCAAACAAAATCTTAACATTCGGCTTTACTTAGCATGGAAAGAACTACTGCATGATTCAAATCTGATTTATCAAAAAATAAATCTAAAAGGATATATAGAGATTATAGCTCTTAATAAAAAGGGTGATTTGCATTTCACTTAAATGAATGTATTTGATTTTCCCTGTGGAGATCAATTGTACATTTAAGAAATCCTGCAGCAAAAACCACGCAAGTCCTACAATGACAAGTGATCACTACAGATGGTTTTTCTTCAGAAGGTTATCTAGCATGAGCCATCATGCGCACAGAATCCCAAGACAGGAGCAGAATTAGTCCAAGTTTCTTTTGACTTTAAATTGGTATTAAAAGACCGTGTACTAACACAAATGCATGGCAAGATTTCCTCAAGAAACTCTAATTAGTTGAGGAGAAATTGACCTTACCTGAAGTCACCATTACAAGATAAAAATGGTCTCCACAAACTTCAACCCCAACTTAGGTACCCTGATGAAAGCTATTTAAGCTAAAACCTCACCCTGTGTAATGTCTAAGCAGAAGAACAGAAAGGACAGCTGCAGATAATTACTCCACCTCAATTTGAGGACATCTGATTACAGTTTCTTCACGTTAGCTATTTAGCAACCTTTCTAAAAGCTGGTAGGAATTTGAAATAAAATTTATTATAAACCATGCAAGCTGAAATAAGAGGAATACTATTTATACAAGTAATGTCAAAAAACCCATCTTGGTAAGAAATACAAAGTCTTTTATGTTGCAAGCCGTCTTTATATCACTATGGATTCTACGTGGGAAAGAAGCCATAGCTGATTAATTAAAACACCTTTTTTGATCTCTGCAGAGCAACCAAAGAGAGATTGAGCAACAGGGATTTATGTAGAAACAATGACAGAAAAATAACTCGACCACTTCTTTGGCTTTTGGCTAACAGACAAATAAACAAAGTATGATACAAAGAAAAGTGTAATGAATTTCCATTCTGTTTACTTTAGGGTAAAAATAAAAACAGTCTTATAATAAGAAGAAACTAATTAAGAGCTTTCAGGAATAATGATAGCTGATGTACAGCAAGTTCTTCAAAGACTGTAGCATGTTTGCTTATATTTAATCACAGGGCAGTAACTCATCAATAAGTTTCCAACACTAGTTGTTGAACTGTTATATAAACAGATGCAACTATTTTGAAGGACTTAGAAGGTGGAAAGAACATTAGATTCATCAGCTGGTACAAGCTATAAGACAGATCTGTATCTGACCTTAACAGGCATCCTTTATATTTTAGCGAGTACATTACGTGTAGACCCACTTGAAGGCTCTCTTTCACTCAGCTTGAAATACCTTTGATACAAGAGGTATTTTTATCACATCTTAGTGAGGAACTTTTGTCCCTCAGAGTGCAAAGACTTACTATTGTTATTCAGAGGTTAATACATTAAATATTTTATTTAACAAAAATCTTTGTTTGGATGTTCAAAAAGGTGGGGGTTTTTTCTCAAGTATTTTAATATTCTTACTCTTGGACAATGACTTAGGCATTTTTTCATCTTTTTTTTTGAAGTGTAAAATTGATCAATAATCTTTCTAGTCATTGCATGTGCAGTGTAAGATACCATCAATATTTGCTGAAAATTTTAAATTAATCTTAAACTAAGCAAGGCTTCTAATTGGGTTTACAAATTTTGTATTTTGCTTTAATTGCTGAATTGAGTGATACAGGATCCTCAAATATCAATTGACTTAAAACCCAAGACCAAAAAAACTCACCTCAATTCGTACTTTGTCAGAAATTATTTTTATACTCCCAAATGTGTGTTTGAAAGAGAGGGTTGGGAGCAGGCAAGGAGGGGTAACATAAAGCAGATGTCCAGAAGCAAGCTGGACATGCATGTAAGCACAACACAAGTCACACTGGCAATACCAGCACAAAACAAAAAGCATTCAATTGGTCTCAAGGTTTCCATTTTCTTTTAATTAACCAATACTTGCACTGTCTCTCTGTCTCTGGCAAACCAAGAGTAAATACAGACTGTTCAAGTTATGATGTGCTCTAAGGTACGTGACAGCTAAGCTCCTCTTTTCCCCGAGTTCCTTTTGCCATGCAGCAACTTCCACAGATAATAAAAAACAGCTGAGACACTGAGTTCATTGGTTAAAGTTGAAAGTACAGAACAAACTGCTGTTATGCTCCGGAGATTTAATGTTGATGATACCCAAAGCAGATATTTTGCATCTCCAAACCTTCAGAGAGTACTAGACCAGAGAAAGTAATATTTTGAAACTATTCCAAACTAAGGGTTCTAGCAAGACCTATCAATCAAGAAAAGACAAACTTTAAGCTGAGAAATTAATTTGGATTTTATTATGGTTGATGCATTTTCATTATTAAAGAGCTGACAGAATGATAACTACTACAGAGAAATCTGAATTTGTTCTTCCCTAGCTAGGACTGCTGCTGTCAGAAGATGAAGTTTCTGCCAAAATGAAGGCTTTAAAAATTTAGAGCTTATCAGCAGAAAAGCAGTGTAAGACTGGACATGCCTAGAATTCAAGGCCAAGTACAGCAGAGTGTTACAGTATTCATTTGCTAGATTTTTATATGAAGAACTAAAACCTTCTGGTTTCAAAAGCAGAATTAAAAAAAAAAAATCTGAATGGTAAGTTTACCACAGTGGCAACTTACTATTTTATAGTAAGATAATTCACAGACAAACTATGATTTGTATGTTTGGATGTTCTCTGTTTATTTGTCCAAACAGGGAAAAAGACAAGGCTCTGCAGGCCAAGCCATGTGCTTCAACCACAAAACAACATGATATAAGGTTAGATCATCAGCTGACATAAATCATCATAACTCCATTAACTTCACTGACCATTAAAGACTCAGATGAAATATGGACTAGCAGTGTAACCCTACTTGAACTATCACCCATCTATTTTAGCTGTGTATGAGAAAAAGACATTTTGCTGCATGTTTTAAGGCACTTTTCTTCCCTAGAAAGGTAGAAAAAGGAAAGAAAGTATTAAAAACAAAATTTAAAAATCACTGCCAAAAAAATCTATGAACTAAACAAAACCACACAGATTTCTTCATAAATATACTTAGTCTGTCAACCATAAAATGATTACACATTAATATTAAATGTTTGTAGAATATTTTTAATAAAACATGATAATTTGCTCTGAGTCACTTTCTTGTTAACCTTCCCTTTCACTTCTACCTATCGTGATAACATATATGACTTTATTAATATATTCACATCATTTGTCCCCAGTGAACTATGAAATGTCAACCCTAGCAGTACAAATTTCTTTCAGGCAACACTGATTAAACAAGAATGTGGAACATTTTGTTTTAAAAAAAGACAAACTTATTCATTCAGCTCCTCTATCTTCCAGGATTTAGTTTCCATGACACAACCACTTTGATATATCACTTTAAAAAATAACCTGATCTTTGTGGTATGATCCAAGTGACTACCATTCAAGCATTAAGCAACATGACTGGGACCTGGTAAGCATTTATTATCTTACCTTTCCTATAAGGGAAAAGGCCTGTGATGCTAAGTGCTAAGGTTGGGATTAAAAAAATAACACATTGCTATTTTTGTTACTAGCAAATTGCTGTTTGTAATGGAAGAAAGACAGCTAAAGCAACAGTCCTTGCACTTCAGGCAGAAACTGTTCAAGACAACAACATTCCCAATTTTGGGGCAAGTTGATTGCAGCCCTTTGAGACTATGAGAAAGTTCCTTTATTTCACATGTACAACTAATGCAAGTGTTTAAAAAATATTTGCCCAGGTAAATCTAGATTTGGAGGCTATGTCTCGTTTCCCTGCACTGTGGGACCAGATAATAACCAGTTCTGAATCCAGACAAGTAAATCAGACAGGATTTGTCTAATCTGTGTGGGTTTATCTGTAGTTATAAAATACTTTTTCCTGATCCCTGTAGTGGGATATGTAAGGATGTAAAGAATTATTACAGTAACATATATCAAAAAAATCATATAGATGACAAGGACCTCTAGCACTCCTAGATTAAATATCCTGATCAAAGCAAGTACACTTAGAGAAAGCTACGCAGCTGAGTTTGTAGTATCTACTACTCTGGGAAACCTATTCCAGTCTTTTACCACCCCTACGGGGTTTTTTCCCCATATATTGTCAATATTTTCCATATTCTAATTTGTGTCTGTTGCCCCTCATCCTTCTACTGTATAACTCTGAGAAGATTCTGGCTTAATCTCTCCATAATTTGTAGAGACTTACAGAGAGCAGCACCACCCCTGCCTGTTCTTCCACAGGTTGAACAAACCCAGCTGATTCTCTCAGCCACTTCTTGTACCCTATAAGCTTCCTGCTGGCTCCCTGCTGGACTCATTCCAACATGTCAATGTCTGTCTGGTACTGAGGAGCCCAAGACTGGGTATTGTGCTCCAGCAGAAGTTTCTGAAGTGCCGGACACAGGGGAAGAATTACTTCCCTCAACCTGCTGGCTGCACTGTTGTTCTTATACTCAGCCTGGTATGACATCCACCACTGAGTAACTTCTCCTTATGAATGGAATGCAGGACTTGCCAACTATGCTGATTTTGAAACACTTTTGTTCTGCCAAGAAGCCACGAAACCTGAGAAGAAGCCAAGTAGTGTCTCAATATTAGTCTCTTCTTCGTTATTAGCTAAGTTTAGCATCACTCTATGCCTAACAGAACTGTTTATGTTCAGCAGCAGTATAATGCTGCTCTAAGACAAAAGCTTGCTAGATGCAGCATATAAATGTGTCTGCCAGTGACAGCACACTGATTTATGAGTGCTGAAAAATCAGTAATTTGAGTACAAGTTAGGTGTGGATCAGCAACCATTTATGGCCGTCTATAAAAGGCCATGTAGCAATAAGTGCATTATGGCAGCTATGGGAATAGGTGATTAGGAATTTCCTGTGGAAGTAGCATTTTTATTTTCCACGGTAAGAATTCCCACTCAGCCACTATGACATTGTTTGGACTCTAGAGAGTTTCCTGCACAGGTGCTCCGTGACCACTGGAAGGAACTGCAGAAATGTTTGTGCAGCTAAAAAGCACACAAACATGTTCTGTCAACAATATGAAATCACAATTTAAAAAATATTTCACTATACATGATGAAGACACATGGCCAGAAATCGGTAACCTAAGAACTGAATCTGGAGTTTACCACTAATTTGTTGTGCAAGCACCATTAAGCCATCTCACTACATGCACCTCTGGGTTCCTACCAGCTATTAGCTCCATTTATACACTTGACTACCACTAACCTGCAAATCAATAGAGGCTTTTTTTTTCTTTTGGCAGCTTTTATGTTTTCATGGGCCTTCATAACTCACACTTCCTTGCTCACATAATGTCAAAAAATACCTGGCAGTGTTTCCACAAAATACCTCCTACTGAAAAGAGACAAAATTTTCTGCTGTTGTAAACCAGAATTATCAGTAAAGGGCAGCAATCCTACACTGGCAGGAAGCTCACCATAGGAGACTAAACAGTAACACCTATGCTAATCTGTGTAAACTGTAATATCTGATAGGTTTTTCCTTCTCAGACAACAGAATTTATTCTGTTACAGTAATAATGTTGCCTCAATAATTATCTTTTTGATTGCTTTTCAAATTACTGCCATAAAAAACATTTTATTTTTACATTACAAAGGAGATAATACATAACACAGCTGTAAGACCTGCTGTCCCAGTGAGTTATCACAGATTTGCATGCCACTTGCTAGTTCAGTTTGGCTTCCCTGTAAGACAATGGTGTTACAGCCCTGCTACTTGATTCCATAAATAAATGCCAGGTGAAATAAATGAAACTGATGAAACAAATTCCATAAATAATGCCAGATGCAGGATTTGGACTTCCAGCAAGGACTGGTGAACTAAGGTTTATCAAGCAAATGAAAGGAATTATTGCAGTAAGATTTAGAGTACTAAGCCTTGGATGATCATATTGCCTGGATGAAGAAATTGAGCCACTTCTGAAGTACAACTCCAAATCCCAAGGCTGGCATTCCTTTTGGTAGAAAATATCCTTTTTATTGTGTCATTCTTTGATAAAACATGACCCATTTCATGATACAGGAATTGATCTGGTGTCATTACTATATATGTCTGGGTCAGTTTAGCCTAGACTGGGGCTCTGTAGCCTGGGGAAGAGAAGGCTCGGGTTAGGGGAAGGGTTGGATCTCATCCATGTACACATACACTAGAAGGGAGGTTGTAAAGGTGCTACAGCACATCCAGCAAAGGGCAACAGGGCTCATGAAAGGACTAGAGAACATGTCTTATGAGGAACATGTGAGGGAGCTGGGTTTGTTTATTCTCAAGAAGAGGAGGTTCAGTGGAGACCTCATCACTCTTGACAACTCCCTGACAGCAGGTTGTGGTGAGGTGGGGGCTGGTCCCTTCCACCATGCCTGCAGTGAGGGGACCAGAGGAAATGGCCTTAAGCTGAGACAGGGGAGATTCCAATGAGATATAAGAAAATTTTTTTTCATTGTTCAGGTGGTCAGGCATTGGAATAGGTTGCCCACGGAGGTGGTGGAGCCACCATCCCTGCAGGTGTTCAAGACCTGTCTGAATCTGAGTGATGATTTAGTGATGTAGGGGTTACAGTGCTAGTGCTGGGTTTATGGTTGGACTTGATGATCTTAAAGATCTCTTTCAACCTAGATAATTCTGTTCTAAAGCAGAGAGAACTGGGCTCTTTTCAGTGGCCCCCAGTGCCAGGACCAGAGGCAATGGGTACAAACTGAAACACAGGAGGTTCCTTCTGAACATCAGGAAACACTTTTTCACTTTGAGCTTGACCTAGCACTGGCACACCTTACCAAGAGAGGTTGTGGAGTCTCCACCCTTAGAGATACTCAAGAGTCATCTGAATGTGGTCCTGGGCAACTGCCTCTTGGGTGGCCCTACATGAGCCCCCTTGAGGGGGTTGGAACAGATGACCTCCAGAGGTCCCATCCCGTATCAGTCATTCTGTGGTTCTTTGAACTGCCAGGCTCATAGGGTTTTGATCACTGGCATAAATTCTGGATGGAGGCAAGTTAGTAGGGATATATCTGGGGGCTGGTACTGGATCTAATACTGTTCCTCCACTTCATTAATAATCTGGGTTGTGCAATAGAGTGCATCCTTGGCAAATTTTCATAAAATATAAAACCAGGAGGAGTAGTGGATACACAAGGTCATTGTGCTGCTATTCAGAGGCACCTCAACAAAAAGAACCCATGAAGTTCCCACAAGAGAGAATATGAAGTCCTGCACCACAGAAGCATCAGCAAGCACTGCCAGCCAACAAGATAGAAAGCAGTTTTGCAGGGAAGGACCTGGGGGTTCTGAAGGACAACATTAACCTGAGCCAACAATATGCCACAGTCCTGCGGATAAGACCAGCACAGAACAATGGAAAAAATATAAGAGGCAGCAAAAGAAAAGAAGTAAGGAGCAGCAGAAGGAAACTGCTACACACTGATCCAAACTACGTCTGCCAGCCATCACCTCACAAAATGGACTGGGAGTAACCATCAGTGACAACAAGGGGAATGAAGACAAGGAAGATGGAAGAAATGATTCCTGGAGTGAACTTAAGCCTCAGAAAAGGGAAAGAAAGGTGTTTTCCCCAAGTCTTCAATGCTTGTTTCTTTCTCAATACCCAAATCAGTAATTAAATGTTTATGGCAATTAATTCTCCCACTGGACTCTGCTCATAATAGCCCTTTGACTCTGCACAGCCATAGCCTACCACTCCACAAGCCTGCTCTTGACATTTCTCCCCACGTGCATACACACAGCACCTGTGCCCAGAGACTTAGGAGTCTCACCACACTGTTTCTTACAGATCCTCAAATCTTCCCTTCACCTGCACCCAAACTGCACCAGCATCCCAACAATAACAAATCCACCACAAATCCATGATGTTAGCAGTGCTTCCAATGTCAAACACTATCCAAGTATCCCAGTCGCTCTAGTCAGAAAACCTTTTCTGCATGTTGAACCCTTATATCTGGAATTTAGTCTCAGATTGTTGTTCAAGTGGGTAAAAGTTGCTTTCTTATCTCTGTCTTGTTTTACCCCAGTGCTGCCATATTAGCTGGTGTGGCCCATCCTGCATTTAGCTCCGTAGAGCTGGAGCAGGGCTATTGCTACAGATTATAGCTCCTTCAGTGTTGTGATCCTCCATGTTTTCTCAGCCTCCCACAAAAGAAAGCAGAATCAATAAGACGACATCTGCAAACTACTAAATGCTAAATATACCTGCTCTGATTTTAACCTAGAATTTAGCCATTTAAACTGCTGCACTTATGCAACCCAAAACCTACAGACTCTACTCAGGTATTGGCACAGTACCTGAAAAGCTAAAAACAGGACATCTGCTGTGTGATTAAACAGTATGTCACCTAACTGAACAATTCCCCAGTCTAAAGCAACCAGAGAAAGAAAATTTTCTGAAGCAACTTTACTATGAAGGAAATCATCAGCCTTTAGAATAAAGTACAATGTCTGGTGTTTTCCCCTGGAATTGCATGTGCATAAGAACAGCTGTGTTGAGGATCTAAAGAACAAAAATATATGTGAGATATAACGTATTTCACACAAAAAAAATCCACTATGTATACAGCAGGAAATCAATAATCTGATCTAAATCAGTTAGAGACTACATAGGAGTGACTGAAATAAGGAAATGTCTGAAACACAAAGTGCTGTCTAACTGCTTGAAAACATCCCAGTTGGTTCCTTCAGTGAGCTCAGGATACCTGAGGCAAGACAAAACTCCATCCCATTTTCTTTCTAGAATCTTCTACCAGGGATCAGATGTCTGGACAGGGTCCTGGACAGCTGGCTCTAGGTTTTCCTGTCCAGGCAGAGACTCTGGACCCCAGGCCATCCAGAGGTCCCTTCTCACCTCAGCCTTTCTGTGACTCAGTGGGATTGCCATTGTACAAATTCATATTGATGACCAACCCTACTTTGCCATTTCAATCTTCAAAAATTCACAGACAGAAACCTCTGGTTAAGAGTATTAAAACATGTATTTTCTGTCAAGAGTGAGTACAGAGACATACACTTTCTCAGGTGCCTTACCAGCCTTAACAGCCCTGCCCTGACTCCCCGGGGCTCCCTCCATGCTGCCCACGGCCCAGGACCCCACATCAGCCCCCAGGGCTCCCCTCACCCTGCTCCAGAGGTGCCACAGGAGGGCTGGTCTCCAGCTTCCCCCAGCCCTGCCCTGCCTCGCCATGGGCACCACAGAGCCAGGCCCAGCCATGAACTGATGGCCCAGCCTGGCCTCTGCACAGTCCCACTGCCATGGCAATGACCAGCCATGTCTGACCCTTGTTCTCCTCACCAGCTCTGACTCCCTGCAGACCACTGGCCTGGCCTGGCCCCTTCACCACATCCCTGTCAGCCACTGGACCCAACTGCAGACTCCACCTCCACCATCTTCTGTATGTTTGTTCATATACTATCAAAGCATTAGTGATGCTGCCAGTGCAAGGCGTTTTCCATGTGTGGGTTCACATTTTCTTGAAAAGCAATCACTTCTGCCTTTTAATGCTGCCCTAAGTAATCGATGTGTGCTTAAGAGCAGCAGTCCAGATCATGGCATTCAAC
>QWTY01062251.1:0-15941 GCA_008033365.1 Pseudorectes ferrugineus
GGATGGAATATTGATAGTGGCACATTTGTTAATTGCTTACAGCAATCTCTGCATTTCTCTCTTTTTAAGTACTGCAGTACTCATTATAATGGATAACAATTTCAAACAGTGTCTTTACAAACAGTGTAATGGTCAAGCAATTGCAGCTTGTGGATCTGCATGCCAGTCATTGCCAGTCATCAGTCCTGCCCAGTTATGTGTTTATTTTTATTGCACATTGTAGAGCATATCAGAAGAGGCAATCAAGAACAGAGACACTCAGATTCAGTGGCTACTTCTCCAAGAGTTGCCTGTCAGCCAGAGGCTTTGCCATGCATGATTTTCAATTAGAAAGAGGAGATGTGTATTCAAGAAGCTTTCATATAGTTAATCGGGTTTTCATTTACTTTGAGCACCCCTTCAGAGTCAACAATTGACAATACAGGATAAAAGCTCTCTCTGTATTTAATGAAATTTAATTCTTTCATTCCACTCTTCTCTCACACTGAAATGAAATTTTTAACCGTGGCAAAGCCTTACTTGTTACTTTAGGAACAGCATTCAATTTTACACCTATTGACATTTCATTTTGAGGGTTTTATTATTACCATTATTTGCTTCCTTCTGCTACTTCTTGTGCTGTTTTCTTCTCTCACCTCAAATACCCACCCTCTTGCTTTTCTCTTTGAAGACAATCCCAGCCTTCCCTTGCCACCATGGGTAACCTTTGGAGTCTGTTGGTTTCTGTCACCAAGGTCTGCAGGAACAAGTATCTGTTATCTGCCTCCCCTCTGCCTCCTCACTACTACTTATCTCTAGGAGCTGGCAAAACATGTCTGTCTTCTCCTGAGGCTGAGCAACAGTTCTTGAGGCAGGTATTGTGGTAGGAAGTGATCATTTGTTTCCACTGATTCCTCTGGACACCCAGGACAGTTTGACTCACTTATGTGCTATCCATCCTTGATGTGGATAAAACTGAAATTAACACTGTCCCCTCCAAGAAGTAATGATTTTGTGAAGGTTTTGGGATCACTCATGATGAAATGGGCAATGAAATGGTAGAACAAAGGCCGCCCACATATAGACGCACAGGCAAAGAATTCTCTTACGCAGAAGTAGTCCATGGGCACTATGAAGGAAAATCCACTATTTCAGTATGTTCTCCCAGGAATGAAACATTAAATCAGAGTTCTCACAGAGTTTCCTGAGACTCTGCTCTTATTCTATAATCACAGAATGGTTTAATTAGGCTTTGAAAAATTAAAATGCCAAAAATAAATTTGTGCATATATTAATAAATGCAGAATTTCAAACTGAAAATAGTGACAAAGCAAGATTTAGCTAAGATTTTTTTACTACATCTGACAGCATCTTTCTATAAAAGTAATTCCAGGTCAGTTAAATTGCTCTTGGAAAAATTAAAACTTATGCATAAAATATGCAAGACCTTTAACTTCTCATCTTTTATGTTTTAATTGTATGGCAAAACATTTTGCTAAAGTAATTTTGTGCAGTTAACTTTGAAGCAGTTTTAAAAAGTCAATGACATGGTTTTAAAATATAGCACATGAAACGATATTTCCATCAACATGCAGCAGTTGCCATAAACAGCCTTAATTTCCAGTCTAAATTAGTGCTCTAAATATATTCAGACAAATTAATGCAATGGAAAATTATAGAACCCAAATTGTATATTTATTTATTGCAACATGTTTCACTTGCATCTCATCTGCCATTCATACAAGGTTACTTCAAGTTTAGTAATTTTTCCCCTTTTCATGCTCAAATTGAGAGGAAAACATGACTCCAAATGTTCATAACTGAGTTGGAAAACATATTTTGGACTAATCTGTTCACTAATCAGCAATATTATTTCCTATATATCATACATTATAATTTCATTTAAATTGTTACTGCTGTGTTCAGCTGTTTAAGACTTTAAGTAAGTGAACAATAATCAAAATTGGTTTTTCAGTTTATGTGTGGGCTGGTTTTGAAGCAGCCAGCCCTACAAAGTGAACTGAAGTGCAGAGAATCACCAGTACATATGCAGGGTTTTTTTCACTGTCTGTCTTCTGATAACAACTTTGTAATTGGTTTTGGAGTGGCACACAGTGCAGGCAGCCTGAACTGGGGCACTACTGAGACTGGCTTCAATGAGAGAGTGTTGTATTCTTTGAGGACAGGATTTCTAATAGCAAAGAAAACCCTCTTAGATAATGATATACCACTGATCATCTCAGGTTGGGACAATAGAAAGTAGATTACCTCCCCCAGCAATTGTAAATGCTGAAAATCAAACGTGGTGAGTGGTAAAATTTATTTCACAGTCCTAAAAAAGAGAAGGCTTCTTCTTTATTACAAAGTAAGGCCTGGTTTCTATGACACAGCAGACTATCCTCTAATTTTTCAGATTATTTTAAAATGAAGTCTTTTTCTCTTCTTTTAGACATTGTAGCTTATTATGAACAGAAACCTTAATTGTTCAGTATGCCACCTGTTTGACAGAAAGAAATGAGGAACAATTACTGTCTGTGGATTTCACATGGAGGTGGGAAAGACAATGAAAAATTAAGCAAGTTATGTTTTACAAAGGAAAATGAATCGAAACCATTTATGAGCACTGGAATTAATGACTTTCTTTGAGATATACATATATGTATGTTTTTTGTGTTTCACAATTGAATTATATTAGCCTCACCTTCTTTCCAGTACTTCTCAAATCTCTCGTCACACTTTGATGAGGTGTGGGGAGCTGGCAGTGGGAATTGGTACCAACAGACTGAGGATCTTCTGCCTCTGCACGTCCATGTGAGCCAAAGAGAACTGCTCTGATCATCCCAGGGAGGAGAAAGCTTTGTGAGCAAAACATGTGTGCTGGTCCCTTACAGGAACTCCTTAAACATCATTAAACTGATTGCATTCCCAGGTGTGGCTAATGCTAGTTGAACAGGTCAAAAGCTGGTTGTGAGGAGCTGAAGTAATCACAAACATGAAACTGGAGTCAAAAATGCAGAAGTAAAGAGAATAAAATTACATATAGTAATGACAAATTAATTACAAATACAGTTGAGTCACTGCAAAATCTTCTGGCTCTTCCACATCACCTCTGTCCCTTCTTCCATTCACTTCAAGCGTCCCTTCATCTGATTAAAAGACTCACTTTGTGTCATGTCTGACATCAAGTAAGAGGAATTTCGAAAATCCCACCAGGACTTGTCAAGACCAGGTGCCTCCAAAATATCCAGACTTGCCCTGGAAAAATTGGATTTTGAGGTTCTCAAAACCACAAAAAGCTTTTGGTGAATGACTTCAAGCTGGGAAACCAATGGCTGCCTTTCTCCAACTTCTCAGAGCAGTGAATTTATGGCAAATAAATAGCCGCTGTCTAGCAAGATTGATATTAATATTCTGTCTGGGGAAGTCTCTACTGGCTGTGTGATTTATCATAAAAAGTTGGAAGAGCCATCACTGCCACCACACAGGTCAATCATGGGCACAAAAAAATATATTTGTACGGGCAGCATACGGCCACCCAGCTCCAGATGTATAAAAACTCCTTTTCCAGATGCCTTATATGCAAAAGCACAAGGAAAGTTATGTCCTATATGCTTTTCATGCAGTGCATGGGATTAAAACCTGTAGTAGAGGAAATCTCACCTTTTCTCTGATATATGGCAACCCTAGCAGCAGCTGTGCTACCTTGCAGGTCCTCCCAGAGCAGTGCCCAGAGCCTGGACTTTGCAGCCATGGATCTTGTCAAGAAGGTCTGAGTGAGACACACTGAATCACACCACACACCCCTCCCCAGGGTGACCCTTGGTTTGGCCAGCAGCAGCAGCTGCAGGACAGGGGTTTGAGCCCAGGGAGAGATCCAGTGCTCACCAAACCCAAGGTAGCAAGGCCCCTGACGAGCTAGAGCAGCACACTTTCCTGTGCTTCACATGTGCTTTTGGAGGTGCCAGGCTCTGGGAAATTAACCCCCAGTGGACATTTTAACCATCAACCATGGCAGTGAAGATGACAATGAATATATTTCAATTGAATTTCCTTAGAAAGAAAAGTTGGCCATGGAGGAAAATAGAGCTCAGTTTAAGCCTGAAGAAATTATTTAAAAAATGTTTTTTTCAGGGTTTTCAAAAAGACATAAAAGCAGGTTCATAAGCAATGTACAGCAGCTGCCGTAACATTTCAGTCTCTCACACATGCCATCCTAAAGTGCTCCAGAATGGTTTTTCCTCTTAGGAAGGTAAAACAAATGCACCAACATCTCTCAAATACAAAACATATTTCCCCAAAACTCCACAAAGAAAACAAACTTGAAAATGTTTTTCAGATGGAACTCTACTCAAGTACTGCACTGTGGTAGTAGGTTGATTCTGGCTGGACACCACATGTCCAGCAAAGCCTCTCCATCACTCTCCCCCTCAGCTGGACAGGGGAGAAAAAATAGAATGAAAGACTCATGGATTGAGATAAGGAGAAGGAGAGATCACTCATCCATTACCGCCATGGGCAAAATCACTTGACTTGGGGAAATTAGCTTAATTTATTGACAATCAAACCAGAGTAGAATAATAAGAAATAAAACCAAATCTTTAACACATCCCCCACACCCCTTCTTTCTTCCTGGGTTTAATTTCACTCACAATTTTTTCTTCCTCCTCCTCCACAGCAGCATGGGGACAGGGCATGGGGGTTGCAGTCAGTTCATCACACGTTTTCTCTGCTGCTCCTTCCTCCTCAGAGGGAGGACTCCTCACACTCTTCCCCTGCTCCAGTGTGGGGTCCCTCCCATGGGAGACAGTTCTCCATGTAATTCTCCACTGTGAGTCCTTCCCACAGGCTGCAGTTCCTCACAAACTTCTCCAGCGTGGGTCTTTCAATGAGGCGTAGTCCTTCAGGAACAGACTGTTTCAGCGTGGGTCCCCCACAGCATCACAAGTCCTGCCAGGAACCTGCTCCAGCATGGGCTTCCCATGGACTCACAGCGTCCTTTGGGCATCCCTCTGCTCTAATGTGGGGTGCTCTACGGGCTGCAGGTGGATCTCTGCACCATCATGAATCTCCATGGGCTGCCAGGGGACAGCCTGACTGACCAGGGTCTTCCCCACGGGCTGCAGGGAATCACTGCTCTGGTGCAATTGCTGTTTGGGCAGGCTTTTTTCCCCCTTAAATTCATTATCCCAGAGGCACTACCACCATCACTGATGGGCCCGGCCTTGGCTAATTTCTTGGAGCCAGCTGGCATTGGCTCTATCCGACACATGGGGAGCTTCTGGCAGCTTCTCATAGAAGCCACCCCTGTGGACCCCTGCTACTGAAACCTGGCCATGCAATCCCCATACAAGCATCTTTCCTGCCTCCCTACCTTACCCAAAAACAATGTCCTGGGAAAATGAGTAGTTCCCGTAGTTACTCTTGACGACTGTTGCATTCAGGTTTTGGTGAAGTAAGGCAGAAGACATTAGAACAACTGAATATTTGAATTAGTCTCAGCAGGTCAATTACTACAAAGATTTTCTGCTCTAGTTGCTTGCAGAGATGTGCACTTCTTAAAATCCCAGCTATTTCCTGTTCAATTTATTTGCAAAGCAAGACATAACAGTGTAAAAAAAAATCAGTTGAACACAACAATTTTATTGGAGTTCACATGCTACAACAATGTGTAAGAACACAAAGCTTCTAGCAAGACAAGCAAGCAATCCAGGAGCTGTTTTGAAAGATACCTGCTGTTTGCAGCAATGCAGGATGAGCACACAGTCAGTTTAACAGGTTTCCTCCTTGATCAATTATTCAGCCTTTCCTTTTATTTTCCTGAAAGTCTGGGTTTGTTTGGTTTTTTAATTTGTTACAATCACTACCTTTAATAAAGGGTGTATCCCTGTACTTCTGCATGTTTGAGCTTGGAGCACTATAAATCCCTGCTTTCATATCTCTGTTTCAGTGATTCCTTTCTATCCCCAGTAGTTTGTCAGGCAGAAGAAGGATGAGAAGTCAATAGAAGTTCCAGCAGATCAAATAATAGGTTATGGCAGGTCTCCACTGCCTCCACATCCAATATTGTGTTGCAGTCCCCAGGGGCCAAAGCAGAACCTTTCATATGAGAACTTGCACTGAAGAAGTTCCAGAATACCAAAAAATGGATGAAAGCCAAATAAAGTCTGTAGGCTTGAGATTCACAGGAATAAGGGGAGAATGAACACCATTACACACAACCAGAGTCGCTGTATTACAGAAAGGATATAGAAAATAAGATGTCTGGGTAAAATTAGCTAAAACTACACTGTAATCTTCAATAGAAAAAGAGGTCCTTCAAAAAATTTCCTTCCAGAAATCTTGCATCTTGTATTTATTTCCATACAATTTTTTTTTTTTTTGCTTTTATTCAAATACTTTATATACACTTAAGAAGCAATTGATATTTAAATTTTGTTCAATCCCTGTGAGGTTCAGTGGACAGAAGCAATTCAATCAGAAACAGAGAATGATGTGAAAAGCAGTGAGGGAGTGTCTCTTCATTCAGTGCACAGAAAAATTAATATCCACAGGACAGCTGTTAAATAGGGCAGATTTTTTTTCATTGCTTCAATACCAAAAGCCACACTGATTTTGTACAAAGCAAGCATTATATGCTCGAGAAAGATGGGTGACAGAGCTGAAATTTGCTAAAAGGCAGCAGGGAAGAATGTGTTCTACTTATTTGTAATGAAAAATACCACAGTAAATCACTAACAGCTGTTACTTTACTCACATTAATGACTTTCGCTTTTTTTAAAAAAACACCCAACTGATTTTGTCAACAGAACATTACACAAAACTCATAGCTGCACAATTGAAAAGTAGGCAATGTTGAGTAAGATACAATAATTAGTCAAACTTACCAGTTTATATCCCTGGTTAGAAGGAAATTATCCTACCATTAATGATCAACAATTAAGTAAATAGCCCAGAAATAGCCTTCCTTAAAGACCACAGGGCCAACAGCAGGACAAGCAAAGTAGCAAAAGACACACATGCACTCTGTAAAAGCTGCAAACCCACAGGAGCCCTCAAAACCCAAGCCAGGAGCAGCCAGGTGCAGGGTGCTGGGGCAGCAGGGGCAGAGCACACCAGGAGCCTGCCTTGAGTCACTGTCTGGATCTGGACAGCTCCTCTAAGCTCAGCACGGTCAAGGCTGGGACCAAACTACCAGATAGTTACATGCCACCCTCTTTCTTGTCAGAGGAGCGAAACAAGGTGTCATAACAGTTAAACCTGGAAAGTAGAAACAGGAGAAGCCCCAGGCTGGGGAGGACTTTTCCAACATGCTGAGCAGTAATACAGGTCTGGTCTGCAACTGGTTTCTTTGCAAACTCTGAATGGTGAGAAATAGCTGGAACCTAAACTATTCAAATAGCTTCCTCTTCTGATGCATTGCCATGGTATACCTTATTCTCAACAGGAAGGTTCTGCACAATGATGCCAGCTTTATCTCCTTAGTACAAATGTCTGAAAAGAAAATTTAGAAGTACAGGCTAGGAAAAATCCTCTACACAGCTCCAGCGCAGACTGGGGTAAAACCACCTTTTTCCCATGGGTCCCAAAACTTCTTGCAACATCGAGGTCACATATCAACTAATGCAACACTACATCTAAACTCTCCTCCCTCAAAGGGAGGACACATTTTTAATTTGGTATAACAAGAAGTTTTATAATTAGTTTGAACGGGAGGAGAAATATGGCCTATTATTTCTCATCATCTAATCAATGCTTCTGCCAGTTGAGGGCATTAAAATTATAATGTATCTGCCTCGTACTTGCATCAAAATATGAAGAAGATATCAGCAGAAAAAAATTTATATTCTTCTTCATATTACACTAGAGAAAATTTCCTATATTATGGAAAAAGATCCCCTATTTGCACAAAATCCACAATAACGTAAAAAAAAAATTAAAAATTAGATTTTTCTCCCAAGCCTAAAATGAAATATGAAAAAACGGGTGGGGGAAAGTTGGAAGGGAGCATTTACATGAAATACTTTTTCTCAGAAAAGTGGCAGAAATTTAAAATAATGTTTGAAATTCTACTCTTAGAATTGCACTTCAGTTTCTCACCCATTTTGACATACTAATTATAGAAAGACAAGTTATTTTCATTTAAGCTTGCACACAAAAATTCCTATAAAATATACAGATGTAACATCCTGATGTGTTACAATGGTTTATAGGATGGTTGGCTTTGTGTACAGTGATGACATCATATACGACATTTATATTCTATTAAAGTGGTTGGTAATAATAACAAAGCCTATATATCCTCAGTTTTAAGGTTGTTCGATAACACAGTGTTGTTTTAAAAACTTTATAATGAATCTACATAGAGCTAGTGTGCTGCCAAAGAAAACTGGATATGCGTTTCTTCTGTATCAACACTATAAAATCATTTAAATCCTGTTTCTGGACCACACAAACTTTTTACTTGCTTACAGGTCATTGATAATGACACTTTCTGCTTTTCATTTTGTTATTGTAGGGATATATAAACAGGAAAAAAACTTTTCTTAAGTACATTGTGTACACCAATTTAAAGATGTATATATTCTTAGTTATGAATATACAGTGCTGATAGTACTGGTAAGTAAGTTATATGTATATTTCTTACTCTCCTACTAGAGATTAGTTTTCATGAACAAGTATCTACCAGAAAATTTTCATTTTTTTCATGTTTCCTAACCAGGTTGTGGAAGAATGCAGCCATGCTGCCACCTATTAATTTTTATACTGCAATGGAAATAGAAAAAAAAGTTACCATTTTTAACAGATAAGGAAAAAAAAAAACACAATAAAAACCAAATCTATAAAACCCTGAATGCAGCTTCAAGACAATGAAACCACTAGCCTTTTTGACAGTGTAACAGGTCAAACATAGGTGAGAAAAGAGAGCATGACACCTACAAGTAAGCAAGGGAAGATAATGTAATGAAAGATAGCTGATGATTACCATGTAATCGTGGCTGGCAAAAGAGACACAGATTTCACATGCGGATTTCTGTTGACCGAAGGACTCAGTGAAGGCTCATTTCAGTCCCAGCCAATGGGATCTGTAAGGAGGAGGAAACCACGTGCAACACTGTCTGTGTTCCCTCTTAGAGCAGAATTGCTGCTAAGCAGGAAAGGACAGAAAATTTCAGTGTGGCCCCCCAAACCCCTTTCTCATTCCGAGTGCACTGAGTGCAGAGCCAGTGGGTGTTCCACACAGCACAGATGTGGAGGACAGAAGGACACTGCTGCAGGGGGCTCTTCACGCACAGAAGAACAGGAGTGGCTCTGGGAAGCAGGTGTTTCTCCTTGCCAGGGAGGTACCAGCATGGCTTAATCTGCTCCAGGCTTCAGCTGGCTGGTACCAGGGGGCTCTGAAGCCTGATGCCCACCCAAACCAGGCCCCTGACACACAGAGTGCATGTGGAGATAACCCAACCGAGCTGGAGGCAGCCACACAGAACAGCTAAGCCACCTCTCCAGAGCCAACAAGTTATAATCACCTCACAGTCCCTCTGTTCCCATAAATACATAATTTTTAACTTCCGTTTGTTAGGTAAACTTATAGATTTACTTCATTTTCAAAAAAACCCTGACAAACTCCAAACTCTTTCACAAGATTTCTGGGATGATTACCTGAAAACAAATAAACTGTAATTTTACTGTTCTAATACCTTCTCTCTTATGTGTCACACACAAATTATCTCTGGTTAATTTTTCTAAAAGTTAAATAGAACCAGCTAAATTTGTATACCAAAATGTATCCCTTTGATGTATCCTTTTGAGTTTCACTGCACTTTTTCTTATGAGCTGGGAGAAATTAGAAACAAGGATATGTCCTTTTTAGAACAAGGATCAGCAGATTTATTATGACTGGATTGGAGTATTCGAAGTGCCTATTACCCACGATATAACATTTAGTTTCAATAAAATATATGAGGTTACTTAAGTGCATTAAAAACCAACATCACAGATCTAAGAGTGGAAGAGGCCTGAGCTGAAGAGGTATGTCAACAGCTGTTTATTAATTACTGAGAAAACAGAACCATTAAACTCCAGCAACCTCAGATTCTATGCCAACAAAACCAACCCAGGCTGTAAACCAGGAAAGTTCAGTTCAAGTTTGAGAAAAGTATCAAAGTTCTAAAAACTGATTTCAGAAAATTTTAATGTTAGATGGGTAATGGCAAAAAAATATTAAATGTTTGAAGGGAGAGTCTGACTGAACAGACTTCTCCCAGTTACTTTTAGCTAGCCAGGCATTCTGGCAAACTGGTGTCTGCTAGAATCAGATGTAAAATATGTTAATTCTAGAATTAATTTCCTACACAAGCTGAGGGGAATCTGAGGTGTGAAATAAATGTTATACTACCCTTATCAACCAGTCATTCTTATTAGGACACAAAGCAATTTAGGTGGTAGGCTGAAAATTGGCCAGGGCAGAATGCAGATAAGACCCAATTAAAACAAAAAGCAATTTGAATTTACTGAATAATCTATAAGAGCAAATGACAAATTAAAAAAGCTAGAGAAAATTACATGTAGGTTTTGCTTTCAGTGCACAACTGGAAGTGCTGAAAGAAAACAAACAAACAAAACATTACCAAATAATTAGAGTGGGGTAACTTCACATTCAGTCTTCAATAGTGAAGGATAGAAAAGGTATTAGCTATTTAAATAGGTTTCTGCATTAAACCAGCTGGTTTTTGTTAAACAGAGGAAAGCTAGGGCAAATCAAAATGCATGAAATGACCCAAACCCAAGACATCAGCCAACAGATCTTACAGAGTTTATGCCAGCAGCCCTCCTGACCAAATAGGTACACATATGTCTGGCCATGCCTCCCCATGTCCTAACCCCACTCCGGAATTGAGGATGTTTGGTTTTCCTCTTCTTCTCTTAATCCTTAGCTCAGGCCATCTCCTTTCACCTTCTCTCTGGCAGTGGCCACACTGGAGCCTTCCAGCAAGGAGTGTTTGCACAGGGGCTGCTCCTGCAGCCCGGTAGGAGCCCAGCCAGCTCCGCTCCCCGCCGGGCATCGCCACGGCACGGCCCCGTCAGGTGGCACAGGGGCACCGATGGCTCGAGTAAGGGCACATGAAAACAATAACCCAAAGCTGTGATTGAGCCAGGCTCATGCCTCAAGCTTCCTTTTCCTCTGCCGCCTAGCTTGGAGACACGGGAACTCTTGCCGTAAGAGAAATAACTGATGTGAGTTCCCCCAAGTCAAAGATTAACACAAAAAATTGTAACTTTTTTTTTTTAACTGGAAGATTTAGGTGCATCCATACTTGTATGTGCTGGCTCTTGTGTATCTTTTCTGAGGCAACAAGAAACAGGGACACTAATATGAAGGTGACTTCTACAAAGACACTGATTTCAGGTCTTACCTACCACCATCAGAGCACATAAGCTTTTCATTAATGTATGTCTTTGCTCCATCACTATTAACATTGCCAGCGCCAGTCTGAAATACAGTATCCCAACTCATCAGCTATGTACAAAGCTATAAAAGCATATTAACATTATTTATTTTTTGGCATATACATTTCACAATATTCAGAGTAAACTCTGAGTGCTCAGTGGGGAGTTACTGGAATTCCCAAAGGCACTTTGGTGCCTTGGCTCTTAACTGAAAGGATAACTTCACAAGTTTGGTTGCAAGTCAAGCCAGGAGTTATTCTTCAGATCTTTATGAAGATTGTACCACCATAGCACAAGCAAACGTTTTCTCATCCAGCATAAAGTCTGCAGGCATAAATATAACCCAGAGGGTTCTTTTGAACTTGCAAGGCTGAAGCATGACCAGAGAGAAAACAGAATAGGCTTTTTTCCTTCACAGTTCTGAAAACAAGTTCTAATAATTTAACTACTAGGTAAGAAATTATTTTTACTCATATAAGTGAGTAAGGATCAAACTGAAAAGACACAGAAAATGATAATTTGTAACAAGATTATCAGTGTCTGATTTATCTTTGAATATACATTAGAGTAAAGTTACACCAAAAAACAGGATTCCTTAATGTTAACTTCTTGGTACCTATTTCTCATTGGAAAGAAGCCATAGTATTATTGCAGTACTTAGTAGAATATTCACTGAAGTTGCTTATTTAATTTCTATATTAGGTAGGTCTTCCCTTACCAGGAAGAAAAAATAAAAGACCAGTAGGAAATGCTTATTAGGGCCAGGGGATTTTTGGAAAGAAATATAACATGTGAAAGTAATTTAATCTCTTTCTGCTTTGAAATATGTTGCAAACAGATTGCGATTTTCTTCAACACATTATACAAAACTATTCAAGGATTCATTTCAACAATAATTGACATCCTGAACCTCATTAGTAAGTAGTTTGCTGCCAGTAGTCAGTATTAAAAATGAACTATTTCAATAGATTAGTCATGTTGCTTTGTTGGGCTTTTTTTCAAACCTTGATTGCACTGATGTAAATCAGACAATAAATTTACCCCTGTGAGGACAGGAATTCAGTACTGTGTTTCACCAATATTTTGCAATATTCAGTTATTCTCCATTTTGGCAATCACTCCTACTAGCTAACTTACTTGCTATCCCTGCAGAATGAAACCACCAAAACAGTATGAAAATAGGCTACATGAGTTTCTTAACAAATGGGGTAGCTAAAGCATCAGCCAATCTTTATTCACTATAGAGTCAAATTAATTTTTTGTTGGTTTTTTTCACATTGTGTATTCATTTACATGAACATCATGGAGGTATCACTTTCTGTTTGTACAAGTGACTGCAGTGGTAGAGAAGGCAACACAAGGTTTCTCCACTTGCAGACCAGAGAAGCGTAATCAAAAGCAGAGCAGGACTTTACAGTTAAAGTTTCGGTGACAAATAAAGTAACTCAATGGAAACAGGAGCTCTCCGAGAGCAGCGTATTCCATAAAATCATATTTAGTTTCTTTACTTTTATAGATGCAACTTCTAGAGAGCCATGCTGTGCTGGCTTTTCTTCAGAAGGAGGGAGGGAGCTGCAGTACTTCACCTTCTCTGCTGCTGTGGCTTCAAAGAGCCCATTAAGGGCACAGAGCTCTGCTTTGATAGCAGTGCCTCATTCTTGAAGATGGGTAGACAATGGTCTGCCCTTCAGGTCATACAGGTGGCATCCCTCTGGATCACAAAGACAGATCTGCCCTATGTCAGACTCCGGGAAATTGAACTCTGCAGCTTCTATTATAAATTGCAATTTTGCTCCTTATAAAGTCTGCTATCTTACTAAAACAAGCCTCAGCATCCCAAAAGTCACTTCAGTAGCATAAGACTTCCTAGACTTTGTGAATGCACTGCCTATACAGGAGCTGTTTATGGGCTGACAAATACAAATCCAAAATGTACCACAGGATTATATTTTCGCTGCAGTTTATACAACTTCAGAGCTAACAGTTTCCATCCTCTCTCTTATTTAAAAAATTTGGGAAAAAAAAAAAAATAGTAATAGGAATTTGCCTAATATTTAATTGTGTTGTTGTTTTGTTGGTTATTTTTGTGCATTATCACAAACATCTGGAGCAACCATTCAGTCATGAAGACTTAGTAATCTCCATCTGCAAAAGGAAGGTTGCCACATTTTAGTAGTCCTCCTTGTGACTATGTAGTAGTCTGTACTCCGGGTCAGGTGTGAGCTGAAGTTCACAAAAATGAACGGGATGGGGTCATGTAGCAAAAATTTTACATAACATTTCCCTTATGATTTCTAGAAGAGGGTTCATCTCTTCTCAACAAAGCGCTGTGAAGCTGAAAGCAATCTGTCACTCTTTACTGTTCCTTCCTTCTAAGCTGTTTTCTTCTTCTGTTACTCTCTGTCCTGGAAGACAGCAGTTAGATTTTGAGACACCTAAACACTGATGTTACACCAAGCTGTTACACGAATTGCAGCTGTTCTGCAGGAGAGGGTGTCTCCCCATTCATCACCCAGCCCCTCCTTGTGGAAAGTCGGAGCTGCAGACTGGATTTCAGCTTCTCATGACATGACTATGCCAGCCCTCCCGCAGGCTGCAATGACCTGACCTTTCAAAAGTAAAAATAGAAAACTGAATTCCCTGGAGAGAGAATACAGCTAGAATTTGAGGCAGGAGGATATTTACTTTGTTTTGCTATCAATTAAATAGATTCCTTAGACTACATATGCCCTTCAAACTCTCTTGAATTAATAACATTAAAATCTTAATTGGTAACCAGCCCCTTCTACTTCCCCCAGGCAATTACAACAACAGAATTAGACTCAGGTAACTCAATTAGACATCAGTACTCTCCAAGAGGTCTCTAAGCAAAACTCTCCATGAGCTTGATGAAAACAGCATTAGGATTGCTTTGCTGAGGTCAAATAGCATATGCTTTCAATAATCATCGAAGGCAAACTGATGCCTCGTTGTTTACTCTATAAACCTCTTCACTTAACACTTGAATCTCTCATCCATTCTCACACAGAAATTCTGCTGATCTGCCAGGTGCAGTATGAGGTTGACCTTGTGCTTTTTTCCCTTCAGTCCTGTTTCTTCCCCAGACAACACTGCTTCAGACACATACATGAAGCCAAAGGGGCCAGGTAGCAGCAATCCTGAGCCGTGTTTTAGCAATCTGCCCTGCCTTTCCCCTTCTGCACATCCCCCCTTTGCACTTGAAAGCAGAAGCAGGGCTTTTACCTTACATATGAAAACACATCATGAACATGAAGGAGGTGTAAAAAAAGGGCAGCTCCAAACATCGGCATAAGCCTCAGATCCCAGTCTAAGTAAACTTGTGGCCATTTTAAAATGGATCCTTAGTCCCTTGCCTCTAAAGGGAGCCCAGGATAAGGCACAGAATCATCAGTGCAGTACACTGGAGAGTCAGGTGCCTCCAACCAGCCATCCTGTTCCCTGAAAACTTGATGTGTCGCATGTTGGTTTGCATTCACTAGCTAAAACCTTGTGACTTTGCTATGGAACAAGAATTTTCTTGTTCTGGGGAAACTCCCCACCCCTGTGTTACCACCCTAGACTCGCAGCTATCTGCTCTCCAAACACATGATGACTGTGCTCCTTGCTCCCTGGTATCCCACAGCTGCAGAAGGGGCAGGAGGTGCCTCCTCTGGTGAAACAGGCAGTAACCAGTGCAGTTTTCCAGGCTAAGAAAGCTGATGGCCTGGGCTTGCTCCCCTTCTCTGGGCAACTGCTCCATCTGCTCAGCTGTTATGCAGAAAGTGGGAAGCACAATCAGACAGAACGCAAGGCTTCTAAAATTATGTGTGTTTGCAGACATCCAAAAATGGGTTGGAGCTCTTGATACAGGTTCACAACCTCTTTTTTGAGGCTAGACATTAAAACTCCAGAAAGGAGCAAATGTTCAGACATAACTCTGTACTCAACATTCCCCATCACTAACTCAGAGGAGATTCCTATAGCACAAGGGCTGGTTCAAACCCCCTCTCAGGCACTTCATTCTTCCCATTGCCTGTACGAGGAGCCTGGATGCTTTAATATAGGATTGCAATTTACTCCAAGCACTTAGAATTCGGGCACTGGAGCACCTGATTTACGGGTATTAAGCCCTTTATTATATCTGCTCACCATCAGTAACTTACTGATACAAGCAAAATTGATATACACAAGGGTTAAAAGGATTGACAGAAACCTACAGTACAGATTTGCACCAGATGAACCAGATTGATTTTTAAATTCACTTGATTAAATGGGTGTACTTTTTCAAGACTGATTCATTTAGCAACTTCTCCCTTTAAGGCTTCACTGGTATTTCACATACAGTGACTAATTACTTTTCAGAACACTGTGTACTTGTTCTCTGCTTCTGTGGACTTTAGTGACTTCTGCACAGTCACTAAGTCTGGGTAAAGCGGGTATAAAGTGCTATTCTGCTTGACAGTATTTCATAGCACTCTGCAGGGGTGTGTGAGGGATCACAAAAGGGGCAAGAGAGT